>APFE031129910.1:3512-17449 GCA_000404065.3 Pinus taeda
TAAAATAGCTCGTTAGAAATGATCTATCCGAAGCGACTGCTACTTTTGGGAAGAGAAACCATCGGTCCATGGACCCATGTCCCCTAGATTCCCAAAAAACGTCGTTTAGGGCCTCAAAACAGCTCCGGAAGTTCAAGACCTGAAAAACTGCTAAAAATAGTAAACTGTGCTACAATTTAGGAAACTGAAGAGCTGAAAGAAACAATGGTGGGGGTCCAAGTGGATTTGGCAGGTGGCCACCAATATCCACCTGGATCAGTCAGCTACGGCGTAAGTATAATAAATCTTCGAACACTTGGACTGAGATGTTATTATGTGAAAAGAGGGTTATGTGAATAAATTAATGTTTGGGACTACATGAAGTGGGAAGATCTACAAAAACGGAAATAGTGAAGAATTAGAAACTATTCCCTTAATTTCACCCTTGCGGGAAAGTGAGGAAGAGCTCGCGAAAGTTTCTATGAGAAGTGTAGTTAGTCTGATAAGGCAGTGAATTCCATGCTTACCACCTCCACCTACATCGCCACCTGCCTCACCATATTCACCTCCATCTCCACCCACACCACCTCTGCCACCACCATAGTTCAGTAGTGAGTGCAATTAAACTGTTGGTATTCAGAGGAGTAGGTAATGAAGATTCGGACCAATTCTGGTTCATGGTAAGGGTGGTATGGGAAGCACAAGGAGTCGTAGATGACAATATAAAGAAGGCTACGCTAGTAAGCGCGTTGCAGGATTGCGCATTAAAATGGTACATTAAGCACTCTAATGACCATCCAAATGTAGGAATCGTAGAAATCCAGGCCGCGCTGAACAAGGAATTTAGTAGGCCAAGGTCAGAGACACAATCAAGTATCAGGTTTAAGGATATCACGATGCTCCTAGGAAAGACCCCTTAGGATCTAGACCAGAGAATGAAGAGTATGATTCGTGAAGCCAACATGACTTTGACAAATGGAAAACACCACGCATGGTTTGTAGCATCATTAACACCGCATTTATGGACGACGCTGTCACAACAAAAGCTTTCCACCCAAGCTAAAGCTTTAGAGATGGCAATGAGATTGCATGAGACCCCTATACAAGATCCTAGTCTGGGAGTCCAACAAATCCACGTGCAATTGCAAAATTTGTGCCTAGAAATGCAGAGTTTGAAACAGGATAGGACAACTCAACCAAAAGCGTGCGAGGAGGTATGGTGCATAAAATGCAAAATCTACGGGCATGACAAGGAGCATTGTCCAGTCTTGGTGAATTACTTGGTGAGAGGATGGTCGATGCCACTAAGACTAGAGGCACAACAAGGATTGAGCGTGGTTCCTGCACTATGGTGCGCGATTTGTCAAATAGGAGGAAAAAACACTATAGATAATTGTCATCTATTGCAGAAGTATAGGCACACATCCCAACAATTGTTTTGTAATTTCTGTAGGTTGGTAGGCCATGATGAATGCACCTGCAAAAGCTATGAACTCATGATGGATCGAACTCCTACCTACAGGGTACGGACCAAAACGCAAGCCCTCGATCCAAATGCAAGAATGGCACGCGCTAGATTTCAGTGGCGTAGACAAGGTCGAGGTGGAATGGGACCAGGAAGGGGTCACAGACAACTAATTTGTTACAATTGCAAAGGGCTAGGACATTATGCCCGCGATTGCACGAATCCTACAAGAACACCATGTGTGTACCTTACTCAGTTTGATCATGAGGAAGAAGACTGCCCTACATTGATATTGAGGCTGCACAAAAAATGGGTACTCCAGCCTCCCTCAACTCAGAATTTGTAAATGATGAGGTCTGAGTCGCGCGAAGAGGACCTAAATGTAAACATAGTGCTCAAAAGCGATATCATGAGGAAGAAGAATACCATACTTTAATAGTGAGGCTGTGCAAAAAAGGGGTACTCCAGCCTCCCTTGACTCAGAATTTGTAAATGATGAGGTCTGAGTCACGTGAAGAGGACCTAAATGTAAGCAGTCAGAAGAAAGTGTGTGGGTTCGCAAGGCTCCTACAAAGGAACCTGAATTTGATTTGGAGCATGCGAAGGAGACATTCATGGAAGTTAATAAGAGCTTCCCAGAGACCTCCACTTTAGGTAGTAAGGATCAACTAGAGCCAGATATGGATCCTTCAATGCTCACTACCTTTCTGGAGACATGCATGAAACTACTACATGAAAGCAAGGCTATAAAATGACTACAGGAACTTATCACTAGGTGCGTCAGGAGAACTGCACGTGGTCCAGAAACTTGGAAAGCATGCATTGCACATAGGAAGGGAAATGAGATTGATTGTACAAATTGGAGAGTATGAAATGGATTAGGTAATTCTGGATCTAGGATTGGATGCAAATGTACTACTGAAACAAACATGGGAACGCATGGGCAAACCCACACTACAATAATCTCCTATCCAATTACAAATGGTGAACCAGCAGAAGATCTTACCCAGGGGAAGATTGCAAGGAGTAACGGTGGATATTGAAGGTGCGAGCGCACTGGAAAATTTTGAAGTGATAGAGATTTTCAATGACAACAATCCCTATCCTGCACTACTAGGAATAGATCAGGCCACCGATATGAATGGAGTAATAAATATGAAGAAGCACAAAATGATTTTTGATAAAAAGTCACTACGCATAGTGGTGCCTTTAGACCCTACGGAAGGAGCGTGCTACATAGAAACAGTGCATGATGACGAGAGCAACGACGAGCTAGATTGTATCTACAAAATAACTGCTCAAGAACAGGATTAGGTGAATCCTAAAGCGAATGGTCGAATTTTGTGGGAGCACAAAAGCTCCTGCACATCATATTTGGATGAGGAAATAGAACGATGGCAGAACCGGTTACACGAGGTAACCATGCTCAATTGCAACATGATGGGAAGATCATTGCATTGCATTAAAACAGAGGTAAGGGATCTACCTATGTATGACAGGTTGACAATGATGGATGAATTCCCAAACAAATTTGAAAGCACAGTGGTAGAACAGTAGTGATTCAATGCTCTGAAATGGGCGCTGCGCGCAACGCCCACAAGGTGGTGGGGTACACATCAGAGAAGTTTTGAGGACTGGTGTGGATGCGGAAGGATGATGCACCTATGATTTGGGAAACCGTAGATGTGGCTAGCAGACAAATATGACGGACGGGATGATCCACGTACACACCTTGTGAAATGGACCAAGGTCTATGGGGAAGAGCCACAGCCTGAATGAGTACACTTATTCTATCATACCCTGGATGTCAACCCATGAATTGGTATACTGAGATGGAGCTCTGCCATGGTACAAGTGAATGGGATATCTTGGATGAGGGATTTATATTAACTTTCACATTTGAATATCATTGGTGGGATACTATTGACGATGCTCTACAGGTAGTAAAAGCAGCTATCTTCAAAATACCCCAGGAACCAATGGAGGTACTTCAGCCAGAATGGGAAACATTGTTGAGCTGTGCACTAGAGTGTTACAATGTAAATGTTGAGGAGGATGATGAGGACCCATGAAATATTAACATTCCAAAAATGGAAGGTTGTTGCGAGGTTCAAGGACCATCGATTGAGGATCCTGACATCACCGCACCGCTAAAAATGAAGCAGGTAAACATTGGAACGAAGGCAGAGCCAAAGTACGCAACGCTTGGGGACTATTAGGATGATGCCATGGTGGATAAGGTCGCTGATTCACTCCGTGAATATCAAGACTTGTTCCCGACCAAAATTACAGACATAAAAGAGATCGTTGGCGATTTAGGGATGATGAAGATCACTCTGAAACCCAATGTGAAGCCAGTTAAGCAGCAACCTTACCGCTTGAATCCAAAATATAAGTAAAAGGTCCATGAAGAATTAGACAAAATGCTCGCAACTAGAATTATTGAGCCAGTGGAAGAATCTCACTGGGTGAGTCCTATGGTAGTACAGGAGAAAAAGCAAAAGGGAGAAATAAGAAGTGTGGACCTCAGGAAGCTGAACAACACTTGTGTACATGATCCATTCCTGACACTGTTCACAGATGAAGTACTGGAGGATGTTGGCAGTCAGGAAGCATACTCATTGATGGATGGGTTCTCAGGGTGCCATCAAATCAAGATCGTGCCGAAAGACAGGAGAAAAACGACCTTCGCAACAGAATGGGGCTGCTTTCAATAAACCGTTATGCCGTTTGGACTGAAGAACGCCCTAGCTATCTTCTCATGCGTCATTGTGGCTGCATTCAAAGAATACATCAACAAGTTCTTGGAGGTCTATCTAGATGGTTGGACCGTCTTTCGATTAGTTAAGCACCACGTAGCAATCTTATGCTTGATGCTGGATACTTGCCATCGACACTAGATTGCACTGAACCTTAAGAAGTGCACATTCCACGTTTGCTTTGGAAACCTGCTAGGACATGTGGTCTGCAAGCAAGGACTGATGGTGGACCCTACGAATATTGTTGTTATTTTAAATTTGGAAGCACCACGAAGTGTTAAACAACTATGCACTACCTTGGGACACACCGGATACTATACGAAGTTCATCAAAAGTTATGCCCAAATAATAACGTCGATGGAAAAGCTATTGAAAAAGGATGTTACATATTGCTAGAATGATGATTGCATGAAGAGTTTGGATGTCCTAAAGGGGAAACTAGCCTCCGCTCCAATCCTGGTCTTCCCAAAATGGGATGTGGAGTTTCATGTACATGTTGATGCGTCGTGTATTACGTTGGGAGCAGTACTCACACAAGAGGGTGCAGAGGGCGTGGATCACCCGATCGTGTTTGCAAGTCAGAGATTGTCCAAATCCGAAAAGAGTTATTCCATCACCGAGCGTGAGGGCTTAGCAGCGATGTGCACACTCCAAAAATATCAACACTATTTACTCAAAGGACATTTCAAGATGTATACCAACCATTTCGGGTTGAAATACCTGGTCAATAAGCCTGTGTTGGGGGGCGCATATGTAGGTGGCTCTTATTGTTCCAAGAATATTATTTTGAGGTCATAGTCAAACTTGGACACCTGAACGCAGGACCAGATCACTTAACGCGAATTGAGATGAGCGAGGAACCCACTAATTTCGAGGAGGGCCTACCTGATGTACAACTCTTTGTGGTGCATGTTACAGAAGGGCACTTCAAAGATATAATCCATTTTCTAAAAACAGGGATTGCGCTGAAGGAATGCTCTGTCCAACAGAAGAAGGAATTGGTGGTGCGTGTGACGAATTTTTCTATCATCACGGGGCACCTATACAAAATGGGAAATGATGAGATATTGTGAAGATACGTACTTGAATTTGAATGAAGCCAGATCCTCGCAGAAGCACATGGGGGTGCTGCAGGAGGACACTATGCAGGACGCACGATGACACAGAAGATTCTTCGCGGAGGGTTATGGTGGCCATCCCTACACTAGGATTCGAAAGCGCACTGTAAGGCCTACGATATCTTTTAAAGGACTGGAAAACCATCGTGGAGGGATGAGATGTTGTTAAATCCACAGATGACACTACAACCGTTTGAAAAATGGGCAATCGACTTTGTGGGACCGATCAAACCTCAGGAAAAGACGGGCACATGTTACATCATCATCACGATGGAGTACCTGACATGATGGGTAGAAGCGCAGCCGGTCAAATACTGCATGGCCGCTACGGGTGCGAATTTTTTGTTCGAAAACGTGTTGACCCAATTTGGCTACCCAAAAATCTTAATGAGTGATCACGGAACACATTTCCTGAATGAAACCATTAGCGTGTTCACAAAAGAGTTCTAGGTATATCATCATAAAAGTACACCGTACCACCCACAAGCTAATGGGACAGTAGAGGCATTCAACAAAATACTGGAGACTGCGTTGACCAAAGTGTGCAAGGCGCAACGAAACGATTGGGACCTACACGTATCTGCCATGTTATGGGCTTACAGGACAACGTGTAAGAAACTGATGGGACAAACACCTTTCTGGTTATTTTATGGCGTGGAAGTTGTCATGCTGATGGAATATATTGTACCTAGTCTGCGAATAGCAGCATTCACGGGGATGACGAACCGTGAAGCTTTGGAGGAAAGGCTTGCGCAATTAGAAGAACTTGAGGAAGAACTAGTTTTGGTTGGATTTGATCAACAGGTACAAAAATAGCATGAGAAAGCCTGGCACGACCACCATACAAGTTGCGCACCTTCAAGGTAAACAACTTAGTGCTGCTATATGACAATAAGTTTGAAAAATTTCTGGGAAAATTCAGATTGCACTGGGGTTGGGATCATACGTGGCTAAGGAGGTCATAAATAGAGGCGCATCCAGCTAATCAAACTAAATGGAAAACCCTTCCGAGGCAAAGTAAATGGCAGCCGCTTGAACCCCTACGTTAGTGGGCTGGCTACCTAACTAACCGGCCAAAGCATAGTCTTTGCAACCTAAGGAGTCAGACAAGGGCGTAGGACTATAAACATATGCAATGGATGTCGGTACAGATATAAGGACACAATTCAAACATGGAGGAACAAATGCAGTAGGTCTAGCAAGCAGTAGCTTAGTGTGTGGCAGACATCAGCACCATACGAGAATAGTTGGAGGGACTCTGCACCAAGATTACCGCTCTGATAGAGTGACTCGAGGGTGAGTCACGATGTTTGTGTTGGGGGCCTATTGGGTATGGAATCCACTCACAGCATGTTTTCGGGCTCAAAGCCCAAGTTTTGAGTACTATTGTTGTAAAGACTCCACAAATTGCTGGCGCGAAGCACAAATTGTATGTTAGAGTCATAGGTTTGTCCACCATAAGTTTTGAAGGTAGTGTCGGCCTACCCATGGTCCGCGAACCATGGGATTGTATAAATAGAGTGAGGTTCTAAATTGTAAAGTAGTGAAGGAATGGAGTCTAGAAGATAGCAAGTGTAGAGAGAAAGTCTAAGTGTTTTTGGGTCGTAGTAGTAGGAAGAGGCTCTGCAACTAAGTGCGTGGACCCCTGCAGCTGAGTGCACAGGGTAGAGTCGGGTCTATAACCAGGGAAAGAGATAATAATGAGAAGTTTGATTCCAAATATTGTGTATTTGTTTTGAGTTATTATATGGTTGATATCTTGTACAATTGTACTGTTTTATTTATCGCGTGCACTTATATGAATGATGAACACTATTAAGTATAACTAAACACGTACAGATAAGCTAAGTGATCAACTAATATTGGGTGATAACATGGATCGAGCCTTGAGTAGGGCTGCGCGAAGGCAACATCACAGGCTGTGAGGTACTGATAGGTGCGTGTAGCGACGTGCACGTAGGGTCAAACCGTGAACCACCGAAAATCATCAGACATCCCTAGGGTGTGGAAACCTAGTTCTATCACCCTCCCATACTACTTCGGGTGAGACCTCAATCCACGTTCCATGGGCTATTTCCGAAAGGGCCAGTAGTACTGGGAATTATTTGGCTAAATCATCTCCGAACCTGGGTCAGGCCCCTACAAACCAACAGGTAGGGAGACTCCAAAACAAAGCTAAGGAAAAAGTTTGGAGGGTGGTTGTAGCCGCTACAACACTTGGCGACACGCTGGTATAATTCCAGCTCCCTGATGGACCTTATTCATGAAAAGTAAGTCTAACACCTCCGGAAGTATTGTTTAGTTCTTAGTTCTTCTTGGTTTCACAGTAGACGGATTGTAAGATGTAGCATCTGCCAGGCTCTTGGTTGATTGACACACATTCCAAGCCAAGGCAACATAGTTGTTTTGATTGGGATTGAGGGGTATATTGGTGCACAAGCAGTATAGTCGTCAGAGTCTTAGTTCCATCTCTGGTGTTGCTCTGCTGCCAGCAGGCCTGGACAGTACCCCAATGGAGTCACACAAGAACAAAAGCATCGCTCTGTTGCTAGCGAACCTAGTCAGTACCCCAACGGAGTTACTTGCATCACCTCTCTACGCAGGAAGCCTTTTTCTTCTTTCACCTTATTCATTTTTCATTTTTTTCATTTTCACTTTTCATTTTTTCATTTTTTTCATAATTTTGCATAACACTTATTCATTTCAGAGGCGAAAGAGGGATCCCAACTTATTGAGAGTAGAAGAGATTGTTCCTTCAGATAAGTAGTTTATTATAAACCTATGACACACCTGTTAAGGTTTTCCCCCTCACCTTACTTTACTTGACTGAGATGACAAGGATTAACCCAAAACAATCAACTAGAGTAGGTGACACTAGTTAGCGCGCAAGAGTTGTGTTTTCACCAAGGTTCACTTCGAATAGTATGCATTTTCCATCAACGTATAATGGACTAAAAGTAACAAGTTCTTCATATAGAGGCAGGATGACAGATAACCAAGTAATGATAGCTGCACATGGACTCTTGTATTTTACCTAGCTTGTTTCAAGAATCATACATGGTTTCATGTGAAACTAACCTATGAACAAAACAAGCAAATGGACAACAAAGAAAATTAGAAGTAGAAAAAAATGCGAAAGAAAAGTAAGCAAACAAGTAGGCAAACAAACAATAAAAGCAAGCAATCATGCAAGCAAACAAACTGAAAGAAAACACTACTCCTACTCCTAAGCTAATTGTGCATGGGCCCGATCACGTGAAGTGATATTTCCAATGCAGCCACTAACGCATTGGTTGACCTATGTTGGTGAAGGCTTGGTCCATGAGCAAGCTAGTTGTGTGAACTAGTAGACAAGAAAGATATAACAATGAAGACAAACACACTTCATGTTTCGAAGTGTCCACAGGACATAAGTGAGTGCAAGTACATGACATGTAGTCCGTCGACTTATCACGGTATTGTGCGATATTGTGTGCATCTTTGAAGCATACGCATAATCTTGACTGTGACATGCAAGCAAAAGAAAGAAACAAAGACATCTTGCGTTGCGCACGTGTGCTTGCAATATAATATTCCTCCAATGTAAATGAGCGATCGAGTCATGCAGTTCGAGTGGAGGAAGCATGATCTGTGTGTGAGATTGATCTTCAATGCATATAGATGAGTGATGAGGAGCCTCGGGTTATTAAACAAATTCATGATCAGAAGTGAAACCAACCTCAGGACAACGAGGGCCTGACATAACCACCAACTTGGGCTAAAGTTTCTCGACAATCTGGAGGGTTTTGACTTCATTGTCAGCTAGATCATCATAAACGGTGGCTTCGAAAAATCAACTGCAATAGAATCATGATCATGATCGAATATGGGAGTAAATGGATCATGACACCCACGATCAGAAAAATCAATGATTTCATCGGCATCCTCATGATCTGATCAGTCAAACAAAGGGGTAGATGAGAAGCGAACAAATTCATCCTCTATGTTTCCAAAAAATGTAGATGAAAGGTCAAGTGGATTTTCAATGAATAAATCATCCTCTCCATTGTCAAATAATGGACTGACATCCGGTGTCTCCTATGAGTGATCAATAATGGGTGCATCTGTAGATGAAGATACACATGCAAAATAATTGATGGCAGGTTCACCAAAGATGTCAGGAAAGAACGGAGGAGGCTCGAATGGAAGGAAGTCATCCTTTGCCGAGTGTTGATGCTTAATCTCCCAGTCATACTCTTCATGAATGACAACGCATTTTGGTTGTAAAAAACCAACTTCGTCAATGGCTTGATCCTCGTTCACAACAGTGTAGAGTCCAGAATGGAAGAACACAAGACAGTATCATCCGAAGGAACAACCGAGTACGAAGATGGAGGTTGTGGTACAAAAGGATTATGACAACTCGATGGACTCACAACCAAATCTGCATGAAATTAAGTGAAGTGATGTTGGGAGGATGTAACAGCTGAACAGATGTATGAGCATGATCTCCCACATCACTCTGTAGTGGTGGAGTTGTTTGATGAGGGGATAGAAGACAATCACTTGTGACATTCACCACATCTTTTTGTGATTGCGCAGCTCCATCATTGAAGAATGTTGAGCGAGGCTTGAGTTCAAAATTATTCTTGGGACGAGAAGGTTTCTTAAGATAGTACTTGAATCAGTCTCAAAGATAGAAGAATTTCATCTCGCTCTTCGGAGCTTGAAACTGCAAATCACAAAAGCGCTGCCAAAAATCCATGGGCGATTCATGCGGAGCCTTCTATTGTTGTAACAATTTTTTTTCAAGACATTCTAGATCAAAATGATAGAAAGTGTCTTCAATGAGATCACAAAAGTGCTCAAGTGAGTGCACGTCGTCAGCCAGTATGCTACACAACCAACGATGTGGAGATTTGCCAAGTGTGTATGCAAGTAGTAGACTAGCTTGTTCGTTAAAACATCCATCTTCCTTGTGAAGCATGGAAAGAAAATAATGTAAGAACTCAGGCCAGGCCACTTCGCCTTCACCATCATACGTGTATGTGGATAAGAGATCGAGAAATTCCCTCATGATGGTAACAGATTCGACATGTGAAAAACATCGCAGAGGGAGAAGAGTGCAAGACTCCATGATAGATATGCAAAGGTTCAAAAAAAGACGAGAGGACACAACTTGTCATTTAGCCCTCCTTCTAGCACCAAAAATGTTGACGGTGTTGGACCGCCAACATGTCAGGGGATCTCGCCAGTAAGAAGTCCCAATTAGACCTCAGACCATTTGGTGTAGGAGTCCCAAAAGTGGGTTGTACGGTAATTCCTTGACCGCAGTTTCGCAGAGAGGCAAGTAAGATGTCCCTGTTGGTAGAAAGGGAGTGACAACTGCGGTGAGTCAAGGAAGGTGCATGAGAGGTTCTAACACATGGGGAGTGAGGTGACTTCGCCCCTTGGAAACCTATAATAGTACTCAGCTTGGAAGGGAACACATGAGAAAAGATGCATCACTAGTTGGAAAGCAAGATAGCGAGAAATCCAAAGTGATGTTTAAACCAACAACAAATTTACAACAAGATTCATACAATTGCGTTAATAGTTCATACACAAATGTGTAAGTTAAATAACATACATTGCTACAACAACCAGAATGGTCCAACTACAATAACAACATATGCATGAAAACATGTTGGCTATGTTATATTAAGAAGTGTAAGTTCCAGTCATACAATACATCCATGTCCAACCACTACTTCCAACAGTGGACCGTTACAACCACAACCGCCTACTCCTCCAAAGAGATATACTAACTCTGCGCAGTGGAGAAGCCAAGGCGCGTTACAATCCTGTCCAAGATTTATCTAAGAAAGTCCTATCAAAGGTTGGATGACCAAAAGCCTTTACAATGAGTTATGAGGGACTATTTATAGCAAAGGGTGTCGTGACCCTTGACATTTCCTTTGTGACAGTTCATCTACCCTCATGACTCTTCATCTACTCTATGATTATTACATCCAACTATCGACACTTGAAATTACACTTGACAAGACGTTACATTACAATGCACATGTTCCCATGTGAGAAAAATGGCTTGAGAAAGCCATGCAAGACATCACTATGACTCGGACAAACGTGGGAAGTCCATCTCTTCAACATCCTCACGATGATCGATAGTAGCAAACTAATGCCAAGATTAGTAGTCTGCGATGGTATCCGTGTACTCCAAGGTGACATCTTTCTGCAACCTAATTCTTGCCTCCATAGCATCTGGGTACACTGCTTGGGCTCCTCTGTCCAACTCATCTGAAAACCTGCGCATCATTGTCTTTGTCTTCGCCTGGGTGAGAGTCCCAATAGATGGGATCACATGTGCATGCACCAAAACATCCATAAACTTGAATACATGTGCATGGGAAGCCTGTAGATTAGTGATGAGTTGTGGGAGATCTCCATAGTTTCAGATCTAACTCCAGATGTGTGCCTTCAACTCAATCAATATAGGCTTCATCATCTTAGGCAAGTGAAGCAAGGCTCCCTTGTATCTTATCATCCATATTTGCATGTAATCCACATCAGCGTGCAGGCTTGACAAGATACGCGCTCTTCTAGCATATTGTTGCTGCCATATGTTGAGATGGGCGACTGCCTTATGCAAGTACCAAACTTGTAATACAATGCATGCATGACTGTGTCAAGGGACAACACTTAATCTAGTATTGTCTTCTTCAATTCTGCTCGGGTGGATGCTGTAACAAATTCTCCTCCCTACTTGGCCATCTGTAGTTCCTTCGCCATTTGCTTGTTCTCAGCCATCAGAAAGTAAACACTCGAGCCAATGCTTCTGCATACACTCTAGTGGCATCGGCCAATGTTGTTGGATGTTTGTGCACATCAGGCAAGATCACTCGCTCCTCATACTGTGCAGGAGATGTATGATCTTCCGGAGTCGACACTCTGCGATATTGCACAACTCTATGCTAGGACTCGTCGAAGGAGATGTTATCCATCTCTCCTTCCAACAGATTTCTAAGGATCTCAGTGTCTCCTGGGTCACTTAGGACTTTCTCATCTTCTGGATGTAATGAATCTGGTAGGTCGACATCTTGGTGGTGAGGCATGAGGTTGGTGTCCTACTCTAATTCCTATCACTCCATATCCATATCCATTTGTTCAAGTTCTCGCTCTATCTCTTGAGCGAAGTCCTACTCCTACGATGGCTCCCCTTGTTTGCATGATGCCAGTTGTTCTAATGAGTCCACTACCTGTACGGGCATTGTTTCATTCGTCTGCACAAGTTGCACCCCCTGAGTGTACATGTTCTTGTTGCGCTTCCCTCTCTTGTTTGTGTAGCTCCTGGTCCTTCCAGAGTTTCTCCTTCAACTCATGCAACTCCTTCTTTGTTTCTCTCTCTGCCTTTGCGCATTTCTCTTGTCGTGTTGTTTCCTCTTTGCCTCTATATCCATAGCTGCTTTATCCACAAGTGGATCTTCTCGAAACTTACAGCTTTTCTCTTCCTCCATGCGATCGAAAATCTTGCTCTTGCCCTTGTCACGCATTGGTATGTTCACCTCTACTGCTGCTGCTACTTCTGGTGCTCTCTGGGATGTTGCTTCATGTTTCTTCGCTAACCATTCCACAGCAAAGCTAACCAACTCATTGAGTCTGGAGGAGTTGTAACAATATCTCCATGGGTCCTCCTCTGCCCAATGAAATGCCACGTGGTTCTAGTTGAAATGTACTCCCGCGCAATGATCTTTCACAAGACAATGTGGGTCATACGGATGGTAAATTCGGAGGTTGAATGGATACTTCTTCATCTACTCTGCTTCGACATCTACATGCTTGAAACTTTGAATCTCATATAACCCAATGCACAGTGGAAGAGCGGGCCAAGGTGCCTTCTTCTTCCGATGCAACCTCGCTATCAATCCTACCGAGATGTGATATGCTTCTTCATGCATGACGATTATGTCCAAGGAAAACTTCAGTAGAACATGTGGAGGCTTCTCTACATTGTACATCCGTATGCAGGTGTCGGACGGTGAGGCATACCAATCAGCTATGTCTATCAGTGCCTCCATTGCTGCCTTCGACATGTAGGGTGGATCCTATTCGAATATCATCTTGTAAATCAGGGTGACAAAATGATCAGATAGTCATGTGATAAATCCTCTGAAGCTGCATTTGGACAACATCTTACAGTAAGTGTTCACAGTAGTCTCTGCTAGTGTCCATTCCCACTTCAAGCCCGGGAACTCCTATCGGGCACAAATTGCATCCAAGATGTAGGCTGACATGTAGATATCTTCTTGCATACCTTTGGGTGGTTGTTGAGCCTTGGTTACCTGTTCCTTGGCTGATGAGCCAACATGTTGGAATAGTTATATGCTTTTCCCTCTCTGGCCAATTGCTCCAGCGCAATCACCCAAATCTATGGGAAGGTTTGTTGAAAATAATACTAAGAGGGGGGGTGAATCAGTATTATCTAGTTCTTTTAACAAATCTTCCTTATTTACACTTTGAATTATTTTTGCATATCAGTACCATAAAATAATGAGCAAGAAAACAGACAGTCACATCAAAGAACACCAGATATAAGGTGGAGACCCAATGTGGGTGAAAACCACCTGCTGCAATATG
>APFE031129916.1:0-24548 GCA_000404065.3 Pinus taeda
ATCAGTTGATCTACAAGTCATGATGTATTAAAGAAGGTGGATCCAGTGTGAAAATTTATGAAACATGGTCCATGGATTTTGTTGACGGTTGGATCCTTTAGTGAGGAAGTCAAAGCTTCCTGCTAGTAGTAGTTGGAAATCAGATCAAGGGGTTTGAGCTCCCTTCCAATAGGATATGGAGAATGAGTGAAGGTTTTATCCTTCAGCATGTGGCTACTTACCTACTAGCATTAGTCTACACTAGTACAATAAAGTAAGAATTTTTTCATATTAATAAGATTGAAGACTGAGATGACAACAACGGTGGTTTTCTCCCACATTCGGTTTCCACCTTAATTCTTGGTGTTCAGGTGTGTTGCTTATCTGTGATACTTTATTCTATCCTTACTACACCTACTTACTTCTTATCAAATGCTTGATAAATCTCTTACATTCTAGTTTAATTTTAACATATAATGGATTAGCTGCTTCACACGTTTACTAATATTATGCTAATTTCTTTTACAACAGTCACCTACATACATGAGTTTGGTTCAGTAAAGTCACATAAATATTTTAGAGAAAATTATTTTTGTGAGTATTTAAAATACTGATTCGCCCCCCTCTCAATATTGTTTCCAACAAAGGTCTCATGGAGGGCACAAATAGAATGAGGATGATATAATCAGAGGTGGCATAGGTTTTATTCTAACTCTCAATCATAGAGGCATCATGGTCATCATCACTATCATCCTTACAGGAGAAGTGAGAGGGGATATTTTCTAGATGAGTTCAAGAAATCTAAGGCTCCTACATTCCATGAAGAGTTGAAGAAACCAGAAGATATAGAACCATCGTTGATTGGGATGAAGAAGGTTTTTGAGCTACATGATTATACAGAGAACATGAGAGCTAGGATAGTTATTTTTAGTCTCAAGAGAAAGGGAGATATTTGGTAGGAATATGTAAAGCATGTCAGAGGCATCAATACAGAGGAGTTGAGTTGGCGTGAGTTCAAAATCCTATTAAGGAAGAAGTACTTGTTAGAGAGATACTATGATGGTAAGGCTAACGATTTCTATGAATTGGAGGTCAGGTCTATGATAAATGAAGTGTACATGAATAAATTTATGGAGTTGTTAAGGTATGTGCCATATCTTAAGGAGAAGAATAAAGAGGTTCAAAGATTCATTAGTGGACTTCCATTAGCATTCAAATATTGTATTGAGTATGATGAGCCTCGGTCATTCAAGGAAATCAATGGGAATTTGAAGCACTATTATGAGCAGTCAAAGTACAAGATTAAGCCTATGTGTGCTCAGAAAAGGAATAATAAAACCAAATCAAAGTGACCTACAAAGAGGGAAATACCTTAGGATGCAAGTGAGAATGTGGCTCCTTATAAGAATTTTGTTGTAGTAGATAAGGGACATGGATCTCATCTTGGAGAGAAGCATAATAAAGGTAGTGGTAGAGAACCATTGGAGTGTTGTATTTGTGGAAAGGATTACTGTAAGAAGGACTGGTCACTGTACCAGGGTAGCCAACCTCAAAGTATATAGTTCTCTGGAGGCACAGATAGTGAGGGATGTTGGGTAGAGAATTACTCATATTTATGCAACATTTGATAACAAGCAAGCTGATAACCAAGCATCCATTATTAAGATGGAAGGTAAGCTCTATGATCGAGTTTCTTCCATTTTGAGTTGATCCTATATCTAATTATATTTATATTAATATTAACTTGGTTGATAAGTGTGGCATAAGAAAAGAAGGGCATGTAGAGCCGTGGTTGGTCCAGTTGGCTACAAGCACCAAAAAGTGTTCATCACTGGGTGAGAGCTTATGCATTTGGGTTGAATAATATGCCTACATCATCAAATCTAAATGTTCTTCCTTTGGTTTCATACAATATGCTTTTGGGCATGGATTAGTTGTACCTTCACAAGACTAAGGCATATTTCTATGAGAAGGCTATTGAATGCTTGGATGATAGTGGAGAGAAGAGAATCTTACAGGGAAAGAAGAAGCCTACATCATTTAGAATGGTTATATCTATACAAGCTAAGTGCAGGCATAGGAAAGGATGTGTATTTTTTACAGTGCATCTTTCTAGTGATAAAGGGAAGGATGTTGAGGATGCTGAGGTCTTGAAGAGGTATCTAGTATTGTAGCACTTTCAAAAGGTATTTGAAACAAGAATAGAGGGTCAACAAGATTCGTGAGGACATGTTGAGGATATATGTTATGCATTAGTAGAGAAAGTGGGAAGAGTATATTCCACTAGTAGAGTTTGATTATAATAATGGGTATCACCAGTCCTTGAAGATGAGCCTATTTAATTTTTTTATGGGTAGATTTCTAATACTCCCATTAGCTAGCGTGATCTAGTGAATGGAGTATTGATTGGAATCGATATGTTGGTAGAGTTGGAACAAGAAATGCAGGATATTAAGAAGAATTTGATGGTAGCACAGGACAAGCAGAATATTTATGTATATCAATACATGGTATTTAAGGAGTTTCAAGTTTGGTAGCATGTGTACTTGTGCATCAATCCCAAGAGGAGCTCCTTTAGGATTGGATCATGTGACAGGTTGGCACCTTGGTATGGCAGGTTTTTTGAGATCCTTGAGAGTATTGGAACAATGGCCTAAAAAATTTCACTACCTCTTATAGTGAAATTCCATGATGTTTTCCATGTTTCATTGCTTAATATATTTGTACAACATGTTTATCATGTGATTGACTGGTATGTATTACAGGTGGAACTAGAGGGAGAATTCCAACCAGAACCACAATGCATATTGTAGTGGAAACAATGCATGCTCTAGAACCAAGAAATTGAGCAAGTTAAAAAGAAATGGAAGCACCTTGGGCCCAATGAAGCTACATGGGAGATGGGAAATCATATGTGGCCTTTGCATCCTTCACTATTTGTTGGCTCGAGAAAATGAGTTTTGGTATATTTATGTATATATGTGTATGATTGTAAATACTGTAATGAGCTATGCTATAAAGCCCCAATAAGCGGTATGATTGTTATATTTGTCATGTTGGTCATCGTTTGTAGTAGTTGTTCATTGTAAATATTACATTGAGATGTGATATAAAGCTACATAGGTAATATGTTTTATTTTAGTGGTTTTTTGGTCATAGGTGCCATAAAACACTGAGGATGGTGTTCACCTAAGGGGGGGGGGGTTTGTAACAACCCCGAGTCAAATTTCATGTACTAAAGGTTAATAAAGGAAAAATAAGACCAAGTTCATGGGACACATATTCCAACTTGCTAAGTGTTGGGTAAAGAACTATAGTGGGCATCATTTTCCATTTATTATTTGACAAGGAATTTGGCAAAGGAAAAGAGGCATTAATTAAAATTTTATTTATGAAAATAAAGGAAAATAGCACTAAAAAAAGGTGAAGAGACACAAATTTGCATGAGAGGGTTGGATTGTTACTTATAATTCATTGATAATGCTGTAACTTCCTTCATATGTTTACGAACTATGTTCCTTGCATTATGACTCTATTTTGTTGATATAATAAGACTCTTGATGCCCTGACTTCCATGTTAAGCTGATCTTTCTATTATTACTGAAACATACTTAGACTCCATAGCCCAATGGATGTTTGTTGATTGGTATTTCAACCATTTATACATTTTAATTGTTATTTCCATAGAGTTAGCCATCTAGTCCTTAAATTTAAATCTTTAACCTTGTGAGAGAGCCCTCTCACGTTGAGGAGGCTAAGCCTTAGCCAAACGTTTGTTTGAAATAATTACTGAAAGTCTTCCTGATTTGTAGCCTATTAGGGGCTGATTTTGTGATAACAGTAGGAATGGCTGGCCAAAATGGTAAATGATGAAGTGGATCATTATTTAACCGAAAGAGATTAGGAAAATCCAAAGTTCTAATAAATGACAACTAGCAGTTAGCATCCTAAGATGGATGTTGATAACCTTGAGGGACAAGTCTTGTACAAGGAGGAGGATACCCAAGATATCTTGGAATAGCCTTAGCATTTGGAATCTACATACCTCTTGGATATCTAGGAGAGCCATACCATATTGCGGTTGTATAGGTAGTTGAAACGTATGACCTAGGTATGGTTGATTCTGAAAAGGGAGACTCTGACCCATTTTGCCTTGAATAAACAATCATTGAAAAGGTTGATTTTGCAAAGGTTTATCTTGGAGAAATTGATCTTGAAAAGGTGGACATTGAACAAAATTACTATGGGTTAGACCTTGGGAAGGTTTCCCTTGAAACAACACTTTCATATATGGGATGTTAAGTTGTACAACATGTATTTGGGGCATTGACAAAATTGTAGGAATAGATTGAACACTAGGTACCTGAGATAAATACTGAACAAGGGGTTGTACCGTTATCTACATTACTCCTAGAATGGGAGTTTGAGGCGAACCTGAACTTGGGTTCTCAACAATCGTTTGTATAGTAGACTGTACCAAGGTCTCAGGAGTACTCCAGATAGGTTGCTGAAGTGCTTGCTGGGTAGGTGTCAATGGATAAACTTTGACATTTGGTTGCACTTGAAAAGGTAATTGTTCTATAAGTTGTCTAATAGGTTGAACAGGTTGATACACAAGCACTTGAGAAGAAACTAGAGTTGATTGTTGATTTAATGAAGGGTTGCAAATTGTGTTCATTCTAGGGTAAGGCATTCCAATGTTGGGTTGATGCATAAAAAGTTAACCAAAACTGGTTTGATGAATTTGAAAATAATTGAGATAATTTATGGCAAAGGGTTTCACCCTAGCTATAGGGTAAGATCAACCTAAAGGTCAACCTCCGGGTGGAGGATATGATGGTTTGCCCCGAGGTGGGTAATAAACACCTATTGGATTAGTTTTGGGATTGCTAACATTACCAAAAATCAAATTAATAAATTGTTCAGATGTGAAACCTTCATTGGTAGAATTAATTATACCAATTGACATGTTTGAAGACATGTTTTAGGATGAATCTCCTAAATAAGCTCTAGCAAGAGAGTGATATCTAGGCGGTAGGAAACCACCATATAATGTTGACTTTGGAGAAGTAGAAAACATAGATGTGTCTGATGAGGTACTTCTAGAAGGCATCATAGACCAGTTGAAACTTGGTACGTTAGAATAAGGAGGGGTGGAGTATTGTGGAATCCCTTCTTAAAAATTTCAAGGGTGTGAAATACTAAGGGTCACGGTGAAGAGATCTAAACAAAAGCTTTGATAGATCTGTAGGTTCACTGGTAGAACTATTGGTTCTTCCTCGTCATTGGAAATGAGCTCTTCAATGCTAATGAGATGAGGAGGGAGGATATCAGTAATAATAAGTTTCAAATCTGGTGAATGTAGAGGATCTCAAATATGCATTGTACCAGGTGTAGAAGTCTCATTTTCATAAATATCTGACTCAGGTTCATCAATCTCTGGTTTAGAAAAGGGATTTGTATCTGAAAGGTCTCCAGTATCTAATTCAGTTTGAATGAGTTTAGTAATTTGTAAATCAATTCCTTCTTAGTGTGATGTTAATTTCTGAGTTTGATCAAATTCAGTTTATGTCACTTCAAGGGATAAAATAGTATATGTTATCAGGTGATTAAATTCAATTCCTCTTACATCAGAGTCTATAATAATAGAAGTTTTAGCTGATGTTGTAGTTCTGGATCCCGATGATTTAGATTTTTTGGCTTTTATCTTTTCTAACTGACTCGGTGTATACTCAAGGGAGTCCTCGAGTATCCTACGTGATTGTCTTGGAAATTTCGCCACAATGAAAAATTTTCAATTGATAAATTACACAATATCTAAATTACACCTAAAGTCTCTAAAAAGTAAAAAAAACAAGAGAGAATGTAACAAATGCTAAAAAGTTAAGAGTTCAAACCATACAAACTAACTCTTCACATAGATCAATAATTACTAGTTGGTGATGAAATCCAATGCTGCATTGATCCAGGTGAAAATATTTATAGAAATGAGTGTTTGGAGCCAGTTACCCTGACAACCTTCTTAATGAAATGCTCTGGTGCAAGTAACTCTCCAATAAACCATGTCAACTAAAGATTACCCTCCAAATAATCTAAGTGAGTCTAGTCAACATCTATTCCAGGTACAACAGGACCTTCCCTCTGTCGTGAACTTAGGTAGAGCCCTAGGATTATAATCACTAAGCTCACCAAATACAATGATTTTACCTGGGGGCACAGTCGCAGATCGAACGTACACGCAAGGGCAAAGTAACAAGCTTAATCCCCTTGAAGGCTCCTCCACATGATCAATTGGAGGTTTACTTTAAAGTGATCCCAAATACCTTTCAGTATCATTGTAATACATCCAAATCACTATATCTAGGCCGATGAAATGGGTATGACCGCTTCACTAGATGCAGCACGATCGCGTGTTGAACTCATGTACAAGAAGAGCTTCCGAGAGAAAAAAGGAAATAATTGGATTTTCTATCCCTAACTCAAGATTTTATTGTTCATTTGTAGATTTGGAAAGTTTACTTCCTTCCCTATTCCAAAGCCCTACAATTAAGATGTTGTAGGTGGAAAGAGCCAGAAAAAATGTAAAATTCTAGATGAATTTTAATTAACACTGTATTATTAAGTTCTTCTTTACTCAAAAGGTGATGAAGGTGAAACTTTTGATGTTATGAAACGACTCTAAATCTTAATGCACTCAAAAATGCAATAAGAACTTTCAAATTTCATGAAATCCTATTTAGAGAAAAGAAAGTCTTCTTTGATTTTTCAAAATGAAATGCAAAAACTCAACTTTTCCAATTTTTCTAAAGCAACCAATTTCACTTTAATGTATAAAAATGTAGGAAACAAGACAAATTATAGATTTCCCTAAATGTCAAATAAGCCAAAATACTCTTTATATCTTATCACTCAAAACCTTCAAACACACATAAATAAATCAAGAGAATTGGAGAACACACATTTTCCCTATGAATACTTTGATTTAATGATAATAACATTGTAATTGTGAGAAATTTCAAAGATGAAAGCAAGACTTTTCTTTATCAAGCAAAAATGATCACAACTCCTTCACAAATAAGCAAAAACTAAGGCTTAACTGGTGTATTTGAAAAAAAAAAATAAGAATATCATAAACAAAAGGACAACCTATCTTGTTTTGATCAATCAACAAATCAACAAGGCAAAAGCAATCAAATGAGTTTAGAAGAGACACAAGACAGTCTAAAAAAAGATAATGACCTTCCAGAAAAATAAACTCAGGTTTGGGTTGAAGCTAAAGCTATATTTTCAAAAATTCTCAAGGCCTCCGCGAGTAAGTAGCGCAAAACAGAGCACATTTGCCCTGTTGATAAGGATAAGGTAGGGCATAACTGCACTCTGTCAGCAAACGAAAACAACACAGGGGTAAAAAATTCAAGAAAAAATAAAAATTCAAAGAATTAACAACACAGGTCTGAAAGGTCATTAATTTATAAACACTCAGGTATGGATAGATCAAAAGAATCATAAAGAAAAGCTAAGGAAAAATATGAGAACAGAGTGTATCCCTAGTTGTGTTCCCAATTTGTTACACCAAAGAAATTAGTCTTATGGAAAAGAGAGATCTCCGTAGATCCTTGATGGAAACTAGAAACAAGCAAAACAATTGAACTAACCCTTTCCCTAAGTTGAACTTGTTTGAATTATAAGAATTAAAAGCTAATGGATGAACCTCTTACGTATTTCACGAAATTCTCAATGAAAATAACTTGTTGTCATTCGATGCAACTATTCAATGCTTGATATGGCCTGCAAGCATCGACCATAAGAGGATGAAAAGAACATGCAATATAATAATCCAACAACGTAACGTAGTGATAAAGGAAATTAGGAATTGAATTTTCCTTAATAAACATTATAAACAATTATAAAACATTCATTATTTCAATAAGACAAATCAATGGAGAAAGTGTTCATTTGTATTAATCAAATATCAAGAGGATCCTTACAACCTTTGCCTTGATGCACGAGGTTGCTCCCAAATGCCTTCAATCTCATCCTTAGATGACAATCTTTCCAATATCAAACCAATAGCATAAGTTTGTCTTCCCTGAGTTCTGACCTCTACAACCCCTCTACCCTCTAGTCATTTTATAGGCCAAGAGGAAGAAGTTTCAAATCCAAAAGAGGAGGATGAGACTCCTTCATTGAGGGATTAGGATTCCATGAGAAAAGGGATTAAGAGGCATCACCTGAGGATTATAGTTTGAATAGGCATCACTTGGAAGCTTTTAGTTGCAAAATATTCAACCAACTATGTTTCTGGAATGTACTTTTTATTTTTGCTTTCTTGAATTCACTTGCGAAAGTTTATAATGGCAGAGAGAGTGCAACTCTACGCTGTTCTCAAAGTTAATTTTAGCGAATGCATGGGAAACTCTAGAAAAATTAACACATGTGTAACTTAACTAGGTGTGACAACGGGTTTGCCCAAATTTCTCACGTACTTCAAAATATTTTGGGTTGTTTGACTTCTGACCGAGTTGGTTCAAACATGTTCTCGAACAGTAGAAACACCCATAAACTGATTAAGTGTCATGGCAAAAAATTGACATGTAACACAGCCCCAGCCCACATGGCCTCACATGACCAACAATTAGATTTAAGGAAATGGCATCCTCATTTGGTACCACACCCCGCATTTTGCGTTGTCCAATGTGACCTGTGGTAGTTAGTTGGGGGCTTGGCTAGTTAGCCCCAACCCCTGGCCACATGGCTCCCATATGACCGCGTTTTCCAGAACTAGGAGTTAATGGACACTTTAATAGCCCAATAATTTCAATTGTTAGACAGAATTGTAGGTCAGGCTTGAACGTTGGTTTCGGGTTTGGGGTGCTCAAGTGAGGTTTGGGCCGAATTGTAGGATGACTAGGTATGAAAATTGGGAAAAGCTTGTAGCAAGCATAACTTTCTCAATTTTTGGTCAAATGAGGTGCAAAAAGAACTTAGATGGGAGGTTTTGACAGTTTTGGATTAATTGGAGATATTGTTTTTGCATTCTGATAATTTTAAAGACATGAAAACACAAATTTGAGCACTTAATGAAAGAGACCCTGCATTGGAAGCTAGACGAGGAGATGTAGCCTATTAGAGGGGTGAACTTCTTTATTTTGTTTGTTGTTATGTGTTTCTAATATGTTATTTTTTCTCCATTTTGGCTATTAACTAAGATTAAAAATCATTTGTTTATGTGATTAGTAACTTGATCCAATACCCAAAATACATACAAATCTCACTTGCAATTTGTATATTACCTTCAAGTTCCAATTACAGATCATTTATAGAGAGAGGAGGGAATCCTTCACTCACTAGTCGTACTTTTATATCTTATATTAGAGATGTGACTGTAAGATTGCAATAGTCGCCTCTCTCTCTCTCTCATATTCATTTGTATTGTTTCTCTGTTTCTCACAATAACTAGGGTTTCTTAGTTTTCTTGTAGTATTTTGAAGCCTAAGATTAGCGACTCATCCTTTAGATATATGGATATCACATTTTTCATATGAAACCCTAGGTTGCACGTAGTGAAGAAGAGAAAAATTGAAAGAGGTAGAACCCACTTGAGTGGTTCTTTCTTGTTAGAGCTCCTTGGTTAAGCTAGGATTTTCTTAGTTTTCCCTAGAAAGGTTTTGGAGAACTCATGCACTGTATTAGCCTGTTGATAAGGTTATGTTAGGTACACAAACTTCATCTTATGCATATTAATGAATTTTTTAACTATACAATACGTGTGTGAATTATAGATTTAATTTTCAACCATCTATGTTCATGATTTGTAATTTCCACACATAGATATTTTTCTTATTTGACATGAGTAAAGGATGGTTATGTAATAAGAAATTCAACATTATAATTCAAGAAGATAATCGATGTTTTTTCTTATATGCATTGTTGCAAATTAGTGGTTTCAAATATGTTTAATACATATAAACTTTCGTTGAACGATAACACTTATTGTAACACTATATTGTCTTTTCTCTTTGATTGCATATAGATTTAGGGTTTTAAAGGATTAAATATTGTTGATTACTAATACTTGTTTAATTGTATTTCATAATATCCCTAAGGATGAAAATTCACAAAGTTAATATCTAGGAAGCCTGCCTTTATGTTTGAATGATGTTATTATAAAACTCAATTCATCAAATTTCAATAAGTATTGGGTTCATGCTATTTATTTTGAGAAATATAACATAAGTTACAAATATTTTTGTTTCTAACTTAAACCCCACATGAAATTTTTTTATGTTGTGATTAATGTTCAATTTATTAATCAAAATTTAGCAAGACCATTTCTATAAGAAGCATAGTGGTCATGGTATTTTATAATTTCAGTTCTAATAATGATTCTAATAAGTATTATAGAAGTTATACCCACTTCAATTTGGGGCCTCAAATTGCTCATTAAAATTCGTCACAAACACTTTTGTCAATATTTTTGAACAAGATTGCAATAAGCCAAATTCCATAAAAATAGAATAATGATGTAGTTTCTATAGTAGGATCATAAAATAAAAACTTATTAATATTGAAGAAGTTATGGCCTTGTCCACGCGATAAACCGTCATAGACCGTCATCGAGTGTGTTGTTAAGGATGCTATGTCACCAATTAATTTTCCGGCCTTGTTTGAGTGTTATTCTTGAACATGACCACCGTGTAACTTTAGTCATCCAGTTTGTTGTTAAGGTACTCTTAGATGCTATGCCACCAATTAATTTCCCCGCCTTGTTTCGGTGTTATTCTTGAACATGACCACCATGTAACCTTACAAGTACAAAACATAAAAGAAAAAAAATAAAAAATAAAAATTATGATTTTTTTAAACCAAAACATCCCAATTATAATCATACTAAAAAAACTATGTTAAAAATAAATTATTTCTTAAATTACTAATCTTATTTTCAATAACTTACGGAAATTTGCAATACAATTTAACAAATTTAACAAATTTAACAAATTTATATATTTTAGTTTGAGGGAGACTGTTCACATATAGTGTTAGTTGCTTGACTGAGGAAGGATATTGAACATTCAAGATGAAGAATATCTGAAATAATTTTTTTAGAGAAGTGATCTTCAAGAGTGAAAAGGGAAATAGTGGGTTGTACTCATTATTTTTCATTTTAGGACTTCTTATAAGAAGATTATTAATATCTTTGATAAAATAAAGTTTTGAAAATAATATATTTAACAAATTTATATACCTTAGTTTGAGAGAAAGACAATGTTCACATATAATACTAGTTTTGACTATAGAAATATCTTGAACATTCCACATAAAAATATGTGAAAGAATTTGTAGACCAGTAAACTTCCAAAATAAAGATAGATAAGAAATGTTATGCTCCTCACTTTTCATTTTAAAACTTCTTAAACTTCTTAGAACAAAGTTATTAATGTCTTTTGAGTAAGATAAGATTTTTGCTTTTATCAACTTTAGCATTAATTTTTTTTTATAATATTTACTTTACTAAAAGATTATTTTTGCTTGTAAATATATTTATAATGCTTATAGCATTATGGATGAAAATATTTAAACTTTGAAACTTGCCATTCATATATTTAAACTTTCAATTTATAAATATAAATGATGTGCATCTTATTGAATTTCCTTCGATGCATGACATTTAATAACAATATATAAAGAAGTTTAAGAATCTTTTGTCAAGGTAAAAGAAAATGATCGGTATTCCCGTTCTGGGAGTTCTTACTTATTTTAAGATGTTAACGTTGGTATATCTCTTTCTTCTGGTCATTATCTGCATTTCTGATTATGTATCTTCACATTTTTTTAATGAAAAACAAAATATTAAAATGAGATAGAATGCCACTAGAACGGGATACCAATTCAGCGCCACCGATAGGCCATCTGTCGCTTCGTGCTGTTGTCAATGTTTCTGGCATAGAAGAAACAATTCAAAATTTACCTTCTAACTTTAAGAAAAATTTCCCTGACTCCTAATTACCAGAGAAGAATGACTCATCTCCAACATTCACTTCCACCCGGTAAATATAACACATTTATTAATATCTAGATAGTTTTTAATTCGTAACTAGTAAATACAATAACGACCATTATTGCCAGACTTTTACTGAGTGTCAGTTTCCAAGCATTCCAAAGGATACTAAACTTGATGTTCAATGTTATAATTACCAATATTTAGCATTCTATACTAAATAATAGAACCAGAGAAATATGTGGTTGTAAACATTTTCTAATATTTTCTATGCCTTATATAATTTTAACCTAAAAATGAGATAAGAGGATAAGAATAAGATACATAGTCTATTCATGGCCAGGTTCTACAAGTGAAATCTTCTACGCGGTAGGCCAGGATTGCAACGGTCAAAAATTCCCAGGTTACAGGGTATGATACCTCCTCCGGAACCATAATTGCTAAAGCTATTGCACAACCTGGCCATGGTCATAACCACGGCTATAACCTTAACAATAATAGCCTAAAATCATATAATCTAATTAGGCTAAAATCATATAACCTTAACCTCCTCATGAACAACCTATAGCTACCACTAAAAATAAGAAAGATATATATTCCTGGGAATAACCCAATCCAATGTACCATATCGCTATCGCATAAAGACGTTGACCTTGTCCATTTTCATAGGTGCTCCTCCTTAGGCGAGAGAACGGAGATGAGAAGTGATCCATATCAACCTGAGCACGGAATATATTCATTACCTACCTGACATTACCACCAGACCATACCCCACCAGACATTGAGTTGTTATCCATTATGGATATATGGGAATCCATAGTTTGTTGAAAGGTTGAAAAGTAGCAAAGCGAAGCATAGTGGGTATTCCAGGCTGATTTTCTTCCTCCTGTTACCGGTAACTCACTCACATATATAATGATAGCCATGACAGGTCACTGCTAACTCTTTTCTCAGCCATAAAAATAACTCTTTTCTTAGCCATAAAAATACTGAGCTATAAAAATAGGGAATAAAGAGGAAAAATAAAAGCACAAAAATACATGTGAAAAAACAAAATATTTATAATCTTTTTTTGTAAGTCAGAAGTTTATATTATATGACAAAGTATAGTACAAAAAATCCGTCATAGCAGATCGAAAGTAGGGATGAACAATGAGCCATAACCAATCACCTGCTAAGACAGTTCAGAAAAAGAAACTGCAAAAAGCACACCTCGCAGGTGGCTCAAGCTAAGCTTGTTCCTATAAACCTAGACTACCGAGACATTACATTTCATGACATTAACATAGACAGACTTAGGCCGAAACGTAGATAAAGCCAGAGTAAACAACAAAAGGGACTGCCCTAGATAAACTTGCCCATTTGACTGATGGTGTCGAGACCCATCTGCCCCATGTGACTGTCCATCCTTGCTTACACGGCTACCAAAGATTCGTTCTCCTGCACCTTAGTTGTGGCCCGCTGCGGAGTGCCCGGAGCTGGGTTGACAGTATCTCTCAGAAGCCTAATGAGCAGAGTGAGCTTCTTGTTGACTGTTTGAATGGCTTCCTGCACAGTGGTGATTCGGCCATCCAGCGAGTTGTTGTAGTCAATTACTTTTGCCATCTGAGCCTCTGTGAGGTTCACTTCAGTCACGATGTGCTGCTTCTCCTTCTCGATCGATTCCAGAGCTTTGGCGATGAGCATCTTGGTTCGCCAACTCTCTGCCTTTGTTCTAACAAACTGAGTAGCCCTTTTCGAGGGGGTTCCCTGATACTTCAACCAATCCACCTCCTGTGTAATCTCCTCCTCCGTGCACCCTTCTTCCGCCTGCTTAACCTTAGCCTCCAATTCAGCAACCTTGCGCTTGTTCTTAGTTGCTGCACGGGTCTCATAGCCTCTCTTCGCCTCTAGGAGGTCCTGATTTGCAGCAGCACAGTGGCATCCTCCCGCGTCCATATTTGTCTCTCTATGCTCCTCCCTGCTAATGCAATTACCGTTCATGGATGTGTGCTCGACACTATTATGAGAAGCCGTGGAGAAAACAGGGAAAATACCCTCTGCTGTATAGTGTTTTCGTTTGTGAACCCTCCTGAGTTTAGCCTTAATCCTGCTGTAGGTGGGAGTACTGTTGCAATAAATTTGATTGAGGTTCAAACAAGCAAGGCCGTTACAGGTCGAATTAGATTGACAGTGGCTACTCATAATCCATTTAGCATTATGCCAGGTGTTCTGTACGTTTGATCGGTTGCTATGGTTGATAATTGTATCTGACATATCCTGTTTGCCTGCATATCGGTTCTTCATACGTTGTGCCTCGATCCACCCCGCCTCTTTTGTAATCAACATAAATGTTATTAATGTCTTTCTATACGGATCCCTTCTAAGTGTCTTGATTTTGATATTGCTGATGCTATAAGTTCTGTGGCTCGATCTATAATGATCAATCGTCTCACTGGCCTATCGCCGCTAGGAGATACACCTCCCGAGAAGTCCTGTCATTCTGTTGCTTTGGTGATTATTACTGCTTTTACCGGTTTCATCAAAATTCCGGTACCGTAACCCGAAGCCGTCACCAGCTAGGTTGGATCGGCTTGGTTTGTATCCTTCTCTACCAGTTGTGCACATGTCACCTTGAGGATTGGGCATTCTACCTCCTGCCAATAGCTGTTCGTGATTATGTTCGGGTTGTCAGCACGGTGGTTTGCCAAAAAGTCTCCCAACCCATTCGCCTTTCTTCTTACTGATTGGAAAACTATGCCTCTCATTTCTACTATCATCTCCGCTATACTTTCAGTTGCCTTAGCCAACCTCCAATGTTTGGTGGCCTTACTGGCTTTTGTGCCTGCTTGAAGGCGTTTAGCCGCCGAGATGGCCAAGGAAGAATCCCCCTCCACTATGACATTTCCTCGTCTAATAGTTCTTAGAATCTTTAATCCTTTCTCAAGCGCAACAAACTCTGCTTCATTGTTTGTGCATTCTCCCAGCGCCCTGCAATAAATATGGATTATGTCTCCATCTTGATTCCGAATGGCGCCTCCGATACCTGCTATGCCTGGGTTGCCCCTCGAAGCCCCGTCAAAATTCAATTTTAGGCCGCCCTCTGGTGGGTGTTGCCATCTGTGAATTTGCGATGAGTGTTGTGCTCTGTTTCCCCACGTTGGTTGATTGCTAGAGGCCTCCAATTGAAACCTCTTTAATATGCGTAAGTCTTGATCCATGGGTTTTTCATTCGAATCTGCTTTGCATTTTGCCTGTATTAGCTGTCTGATGTTAATTGTTATAGAATCTTTTGCAAATTCTATGTTTCTGACTTCCTCCGTGAATATTCTTCGATTTCTCTCTTTCCATATTGTCCATGCTATAAAGCCTGGGCTGCATTTCCATATACTATCCACTCTTCGAATTCTAGAAAAGTTTCTCCTCCAGTTGATGATGGTCTCCTGAATGGAGTCCCTGTTTCAATCAGACGCTTCCAGAATTTCTTCCATCCAGTGCCAAAGCTGGGACGCCCAATCACAGGAATTAAAAAGATGATTCATTGTTTCTGCCTCCTTCAGGCACATAGGACATCTAGAAGGTCCCCTGAACCCTTTTTTCAATAAGTTTTCCCATGTTAGAGTTTTCTTCTGCATAAGAAGCCATAGAAAAGTTCTAATTTTCGGCCATTGAAGACTGTCCCAAACTTTATCGGTCCAGGGCATAGTATCAGGCTGTTCTTCCCTCTCTATGATGCTCCTTGCTTCTTTTAGGTAGAAATCACCATTGCCTTTCGGTCCCCATCTAAGCTTATCATTTTCAACAGCCATTCGAATTTTTCTTTTGAGGATTTGTTGATTTAAAGCTTGAATGGCATCCTGAATGTCTTCGTTGTGGGTAGAGTTGAATATAGTCCATTCCCTCCACTCTGGGTCTTCACTGGTTGGGTTCCAGTATTGGTTGACTCTAAATTTGCCCTCATTTTGAGTGTGTTGCTTCAATGGTTGGAGTTGAGGGGTATCCAGTTTCGGGGACTGCTACCAGGCATCCTCCGAGAAGAGTGCTTGAGTTCCATTTCTTATCTTCCAGAAGCTATAGTCCTGGACAATACTTCTGTTGGCTTGGGCATGATTCCATATTGGTGATCTGTTGGGGGTGTCCTGCATTCTTATTAGTTCTAGATTGGAGCTATTTGGCCTGTACTTTTCCTTCCACAGAATGGCCCAAGGTAGGCTCGTGTCCGAGATCCACTTCCACCATATTTTGGCTCCACAGATTTTGTTAACCACTGAGGGATCAACCAAGTTCAGACCCCCCCTATCCTTAGGTTTACACAGTTTCTGCCAGGCAACCAGCGACCATTTCTTCTTTTCACTATTTCCACTCCATAAGAAGGAGCGCTGGATGCTTCTCATTTGATCTAGGATTCCTTTCGGAGCAGGCAAAATTGAAAGCATATACTGAGGGATACCCTGCAAGGCCGCTTTTGTTAGAATTAATCTACCTGCAAAATTCAGAGCCCTGTTAGTCCAATGTCTGCATTTCCTCTCCATATTGGCTAGGACTTTCTCCCAGTGAACCTTTTGCCACGGTTTGAGAGTCAGGGGGGTGCCAAGATATCTTGAAGGTAAGGAGCCAATTTTAAACCCCAGTAGCCTAGATAGATGAGATTGGATAGCCTGATGCGTGTTGAAGAAGAATATGGTGGATTTGGAAAAATTTATCTCCATTCCCGAAGCTTTGCTAAAAAGATTAAGAATGTCTCTATAAGCCAAAGCTTCTTTTATTGTAGGGGTACCATGTAACATGGTATCATCCACAAACTGTTGATGAGTAGTGGTTGGACTGGATCTGATAGGTTGCAGACCTCTAATTTGACCTTCTCCTTTTTTCTTTGCAATTAATCTGCTTAGGCCCTCCATTAGAATGACAAACAAGAAAGGGGATAGAGGGTCCCCCTGTCTGATGCCTCTGGAAGGGCTGAAGGGAACAGACGGGGCTCCATTCGCAAGGATAGAGTATCTAGGAGATTTAATGAGGGCTAAAACCCATTTGATCCATTGTTTACTGAAACCAAAAGCCTCTAAAACTGCTTCCAGGTAAGACCAGCTTACCTTGTCATAAGCTTTGGAAAGATCTAACTGCATGAGCATTCCTGCTTCTTTCCGCGAATGAAGAGAGTGAATCATCTCCTGGGCAAGAAAAATATTGTCTAGAATCTACCTTCCTTCCACGTAGCCAAACTGTTCTTGCTAGATGATGCCAGGAAGGATCACCTTCAGCCTGTTGGCTATGACTTTTGATATGATCTTGTAGATGACATTGCAGAGGGCTATGGGTCTGAACTTTTCTGGTGTATTAGCTTCCTCCACTTTGGGTATAAGAGCAATGAAGGTTGAGTTTAGAGATTTTAGGAACATTTTGGATCGTCTTGAGTCTTCCACGATCTCCCATATGTCTTGCTTTACAATGTTCCAGCAGGCTTTATAGAAGTTAATGGTGAACCTATCCGGACCAGGATCTTTGTCACTGGGCATACTCCTAACTACCTCCTTGACCTCTTCCATAGTGATTGTTCTTCTTAGGGCCCAGTTCTTCTCCTCTGTGATTGATTTGGGTATGGCATTAGTTATTTCTTTGATGGTTGCCTCTCTGTTGATCTTTGGTTCTTGCGCTATGAGGCTAAAGTGATCCGTTAGTGACGCTGATATCTCATTGTGATTCCTGAGCTCACCCTCACTATTTTTTAGTTCTAGGATTTTATTAGCACTTCTGTAGTCCATGGCTGATCTGTGGAAAAATTTGGTATTTTCCTCCCCTTCCTTCAACCAAAGGACTCTTGATTTCTGCTTCCATAAAGATTCTTCCTGCTTACATCTATTGTGCCATTGTTGAGTAAGGTATTTTTCTTGTTCACAGGTTTCCTCATTTCTGCACCCTGCCACCCCGTCCTTGTGAATTTGTTCGAGCTTCTCTTCGATGATAGCTTTCTCCTGAAATATATTTCCAAAAACTATTTTGTTCCAGTCCTTTAATCTCATTTTGATGTGTTTTAGTTTCTTTTGCAGATTGAACATTTTGGACCCTTCTTCAGCTAAAGGATCTTACCACCATTTTTCCACCATAGTAAGGAAGTTAGGGTGTTCTATCCAGAACTTTTTGAACCTGAAGGGTTTGTTCCTGGGGGTACCCTGAAGCTCAACAGCTAGAGAGATCGGCCAGTGGTCTGCCCCTCCACTTGGGAGGATGTTCGACTCAACTACCGTTCCATCTAATATTAAGCTCTCCGAGACTAAGAAACAATCCAATCTGGAGGATATTAACCTTTCGCCCCCCCTTTGGTTGTTCCAAGTAAACTTACCATTTTTAGGGTAAACATCTGCCAATCTTGCATTATCAATGAAACTTATGAAGACCTCCCCATCCCTGTTTAGTTTCCTGAGGCCTCCTTTTTTCTCCACGAGGGAGGTGATCATGTTGAAATCTCCCCCCAAAATGAACTTAGCATCAGGGTGCCTTTCTATAAAATTGGTTAAAGATGCTAGGAAACTTGTCTTGTCTTCTAATTTATGAGGACTATAGACATTGATGCATAGGAAAGATGTAGAATTACCTGTAGGTTGCACTACCAGTGCTAAGTAGTTCTTGCTTGCTTTAGCTGTGAGGATCTGGTATCTCCTTGTGTCCTAGAAGGTTGCTAAGCCTCCTTCTCGCCCTTTGCTTTCGATCTTTAAGACTTCAAAATTTCTTCCTAACTTAACTCGTAGCTTTTCTATGAGAGCTCTGTTGCATTTGGTCTCTTGTAGAAACAACATATCTGGGTTGTTTTTTTGCATCTGCCTCTTCAACAGCCTTTGTTTGACTTGGCCGTTTATCCCTCTTGCGTTCCAAGATACAATCTTCATATTTAAACAATTTTTGGGAAGGACGGATAATCACTTAGCTACTTTATCTTACCTGCGTTGATCAACATCTCTCCAAGCTCCTGCAAGTGTTCTCTACTTGACTTGCAGCCTCTACGGCGTTTGTGCCTCGAGCAAGAGGTTTTTCCTAGTATTTCTTTGTAGTGTGGGATGCTTCCTTTGATTATGCCTAACTTGTTCTTCTGTTTCTCTATTACTACTTTCTGCCATGCTATGAAGAGGTCATTGATCTTCCTGATTTCTTCCTCCGGTACTGCTTCAATCCCTTTGGCTCTCCATATTTCTACGAGTGTCGTGAGGTCCATGCCTTCCATGGCTAAGGTATCTTCGAGCTCCAAATCCTCACTCCCTGCTTCACTAGTTAACATCTTTGTTTCTTCGTCCGTTTCTGTTGTTCTATCCTGCATGTGGATTTCACCATTGAAAGCTCCTTCCTCAGTACCTTCCCCTGTAAGTTTTTCCTGTCCTTCTTGCCCTGCCTCCCCATTAGGTGTGTTCTTCTTTTCCTCCGAATCGGTCTCCAGGTCTAGGATCTCAAAGGGGTGACTGAAGTAGTTTTTTCCTGTGTTTCGTTTAGTATTCCTTCTTCTATTGGCACGCTGCCTGTTCTTTGGTTTGGTAAAGTTGTTCTTGTCTTTGTTGTTCTGTGTTTTGTCTTCTTCTGCCTCCTTTCTGTTTAATGGACAGTCCCTTACCAGATGTCCATGCTCATGGCATTTCCGACATCTGAAAGGTATTTTCTCATAGTCTAAAGCTTGAAAGTATTCCTCACCCCTGTACTCCAGCGACAAACCTTCATGTAGTGCTCCTAACACATCCAGCTCCACACAGATTCTAGCATAGATGGTATATATTTTCTGCATGGTTGCCTCCGATGCTTTGACAAACGTTCCTAGCTTATCCTCTATTTGCTTTAAGGCATTCAATCCCCAATAATCTATCGGGAGAGAGAAGAGTCTGATCCAAACCGGAACTTGAGTGAAGGATTCCTTTTCTGGGACGAGGTTCGGCTTCCAAGGTCTCATATATAAGCCTGTTGCTGCAAGGAAATAAGGGCCACCTTCGAACACTCTGTCTTTATCTTCTAGACTTGTAAAGACTACTGTGAAGAATCCTTTGGCCCCCAGATGTAACTGCACATCTCCTTTCGGCTTCCACTGCTGTCTTATCCATTGGCACAGAGTCCTCTCAGATGGCTAGATTCCCATAAATTTACAAATGATGGCATGTTCATCCATGTGCTCCCTATAGGCCTGGATTTCAGGGTCAGTGATTGTCACCCGTAGGCTGTCTTTTTTCTTTGGCTTACATGCACTGCTGTTCACCGGGGTTCTGTTGGGGTTCGCGCTAGACTCCCCCTCCTTCTCTGGTTGGACCTTGCTTTTGTTTTTTGGCTCTTTGTCTTCTTTCGGTCCTTCGTCCTCATTTTCTAAGGGCTGAGACTTTGCATCTGTTTTGTCTTGAGTTCCTGCATGGTTCTGCTTCTCTGTATTCCTGTCTTCTGTGGTATTTTCTGTCTTGTCAGACATCATTGGTGTCTTATCCTATTTTTTTCCTATTGTTCTGCATCGTGCTGTTCAATTCCTCTATTCTGACTCCTTCTTTCATGTTCTGTTGCTGTTTCTGCAGGATAACATGCTTAAACGATGGGGTCCCACTGGATCCCTCTGCTCCCATCCAGTCCGACAGCAGTTGCCCCTTTCAAAACAATGTTGCCAGTTTGAGTTTGTAGTGTTCTAGACCTGTCACAAATGCTGATACACAGAAACCCTAGCTGCACAGCCCACCCACCATCGCCACTCCAAAAACTCTGAGGCATACGATCAACAAAATATTTATAATCATATCACTGACTCATCTTGAATTTAAAATATTTAAAAGTATATCAAAAGAAGACTAAGTTCAAGTCATCTTGAAATTTAAAATATTTACAATCATATCAAATGAAGACTAAGTTAATCATTAAAATGATATTTAGCATCTAATGTGTTTTACTGAATAGAGAGATTTATATATGAAACATCAAGTTTAACTACAATGGATAGTATTCTCTCTTCAAAATAAATTACAATGTTTTCAATTTGTTAGCTTTAGTGGAAGTCTATGAATAGTAAGATTGTTAAACCAATAATATATATAAGATAAAAATAGAATATGAATCTTAGGAAAGTAGGGAGCATAATAATAAAATATGACCATTAGGAAAGTAGAAAGGATAGTTATAAAATATGATCATTAAGATAGAGATAAAATGAGTTGTCTTTAGTGAGACTTTTTGGAAGCTTTTTCGATGGGTTTTCTGGTCTTATTTCTCTAAACTCCGATAGAAATTTATTGAAATGACAAGCTTGATAGGTAATCCGTGCACAATTGAAGTGTGTCGTAAGGTTTTTCGGGGTGTTGAATCCATATATACAATAAAAAGACCTTTTTAAATAAAATAAATGAAGATTTCACCTCAAATTTTTCCAGCAAATTCCAATACCTAAAAGTCCAAAAAGTCTCACTAAAGACAACTCCAAGATAAAATATGGCCGTTAGGAAAATAGAGAGAATGTGAACGTTGTTGATTTGATATCCATCACTAATTAATAATTTGTTAATTATAAAATGGAATATAATAGAGGTTATGGTTAAAACAGAATAAATAGAATATATTAATTAAAATAATTAGAATAATATAATAAATGGGAAGAAGCGCCAAAATAATAAAATAATAAAATAATGAACTTGGTCAAATTTATTTTAATACTAAAGTGGAAAATGATAAAATATTTATTTTAAATTATTATATTAGTCTTAAAATTATATTAGATTAGAAGAATTAGAAAAATATGAAATGTGCTCTTTATTTTAGTTGGAGTATGGGAATAGTGGTGTTAATTGTTGTTCGATTGTTATTGTGTTTACTGCTAGCATATAGAGAGAGATAAATTGTTAGGAAAATAGAGAGGATGTGAAGATTGCTGATTTGATATCTATTAACAATAAATAATTATTAATTTTTTTGGGGGTTGGGGAAAGGTTATGGTTAAATTAGAGTAAATAGAATATATTAATTTAAAAGAATTAGAAAAACACCATGAATGGGATGAATGACCAAATTAGTAAAATAATAAAATAATGATTTTGTTCAAATTTATTTTAATATTAAATTGGAAATGGTAAAATATTTATTTTTAGTTATTAAATTAGTATTATTTAAGTTAAAATTGTTTAACCTGCATAATTCTAGTCCCTGGGGTGTTTTCAGGGAGCTTAATCCATTTTTGTATTCAAAAATGTGTTTTAAATAACAAAAAATCTTGAAATAGTATTGTTGAATTTTGGTGAATTCAGTCAAAAATGTTATTACATCTATAAGTTAGACTATGCCTTAAAATTATGTTAAGTTAGAAGAGTTAGAAACATATAATAAATGGATTGACGGGCCAATTTAATACAATAATAAATTTCGTCAAATTGATTTTAATACTGGAGAGGACATATTTAAATATTCATTTTAAATTATTAAATTAATATTATAATAATAATAAGTTTTAATAAAATAAAATTTAAAGATAGCATTGGCTATTTGTTACATTTTTTGGAATGATTTTCAGCCTATTTTGTGGTCTAATTTGTCTAGAATTGGACAATGAAATGAAATGATATTTTAACATCCACAAGACTAAAATAGTCTATGGGACAATTGGTTCCTTGCTTTTGGTCTTTTCCAATTCAATCATTTTCTTATTCAAATTGATAATGAGCTGGCCCAACCTTTCAACAATCACCTCAAAGGAAATGCCAAAAAATTGATGCTAACATATTCCCATAAATTTCTCTGATGCTTTTGAATTAATCACATTCCAAAATGAAATGTTTTTCTGATTGCGCTCCCTTTGACGTACAAAATGTACACACTCATTCTTTGCAAGCTTCTTTAGGCCTTTTCCATCTTCTTGTTTTACACTGGAGTTGATGCGAGTTGGTCCTTAATGGAGCAATAAGAAACTTTTCCCTCCATAGAATGTTAGCTCCAATGAACTCTTTTTGTTGTAGATCACAGATAAGATTGAATTCCTCAATGTAGTACTTCTTTCTACCCAACTCTTTTCCCCATACCTATTTATGAAACTTCTCCATAAGAAAATTCTTTAGCTCCTTGCTATTTTTGGGATAGGCATTGAGGTAGCTCATTTGTTGTAGATCACACATAAGGTTGAATTCCTCAATGTAGTACTTCTTATTTTTACCCAACTGTTTTCCCCAGATCCATTTATGAAATTGCTCCATAACAAAATTCTTTAGCTCCTTGCTAATTTTGGGATAGGCATTGAGGTAGATATTCATTTTTTGCATCCATTTGTAGTTTTGTTTCATTCATTGGAATCACAAGTTTGAGGGGTGGACATTTCACAATCTAATTGTCCATTTTTTTAAGGGTGCTAGATTCATGGATGCAATCAAAAAGCCAATTTAAACCATACAAATCAAGATTTGACCATAATTTTTTCCACATTCCAGCTAAAAACCCCAACAAGTAGAGAAGGTCATTAAAAAAAATTTGATTAATGTAATATAACAATATGATTAAATTAGGTTAGGATAATATAAAATAGAATTAAAGAGTTACAAAAATAGAATAAAAAAAAGTATTTAATTAGATTAAAATTAAATAACAATTAAAAGCAAAGAAGAATTTAAAATAGTATTTAATTAAATTTAAATTAATGAAGAATTAAGAATAGAGTTAAGGTTAAAATTAGATAATTAACAAAGTATATATTAAAAGTTTTTAAGAGGAATGATTAATAAAAAAGGGGGTGTGGGAAGGGGAAAGAGAATAGGCACAAACAAAGGGTTGGGGATAAGGTAACAAAGAGGGCCAAGTGAAAGGTGAAGGGAGAGGGCAAGTGAGAATGGTTATGCTTAACATCACAGTTAAGATGATTAGGATTAATGGAGAAAAAAAGAATAGTGGGTTTCCAAGAATGGGTTAATTTTTATCCATCTTATCTATTAAAGTTGTTAGGGTGTTTTTCAATTTCTACAGCCCCCATAATGATGTGGTTTGAGTGGAAAGAGGTAGAGGTGAAGATTTTGGTTTCACAAAACAAATTAAATGCTTAGTATTGTGGGAGTGTTCATCGAGAGTGGATTTAGTGATTCAATTATGGTAGGTGTCTTTCATATGCTCTTTAAGTCGGGCTTTGAAAGATCTTCCTATTTATCTTATGTAGGAAATTCCATCGGAGAAAGGGATCTCATATATTCTGAGGCCAAGAATGGGGACATTCTTGTCTTTGGCCAAGCTGAAGAGATTACTAAGGGTTTTTTCAGGTTTGAATAAGGTTTTGAGGTTCCTTTTATAAAGGATTTTGGAAATATGATCGGTAATTCCCTTAGTATAGGGAAGGGAGACTTTGGATAAGGGTGGATTGATTCCAAGGCTTTTAAGATTAAATTGGAGAGCATAATGGAATTATTTTTTGATCTAGGACAAGCAGTAACCATTATATTTAAGGGATTTGGTGACATGTTTTTTTCATTGGAAAATGATTGAGAGGAGAAATATGAAAGGCACAAGTAGCAAGGTTTTTAAGAACAACATATTTTTGAATATGATTATGGTGAGAGTTAGAATGAATGTACATATTAGTATGAGTCTTCTTATGATAGAGTTGGTGGGTTATCGGGATGGTGAG
>APFE031129918.1:1172-12029 GCA_000404065.3 Pinus taeda
AAAATAACAATGCGAGAGCATAACACATAAAACACATATACACAGAGATTTCCCACTGGATCTCAAAACCGAGACTACCAGCTTGATTTTTCATTATGGTCCTTTCAATGTTACAATACATATTTATACATGCCGAAGCATCCAATACCATGGACTGAAAAACCATCACGTCCAATACCATGGACCGAAAACCATCGCGTCCAAAAAACATGTGCGAAAATCATGCGCAAAACCATAGGTGGGTCTACCCAACCTAACATAGTGTCCAAAACCAAAATTTTATGGGGCGTTGCCCCAGACCCCATAAAGTGGGGTTGCGGGTACCCCTCAAACCCCCTGTTAACTATGTGGAAAGAATATAACACAACCCAACAAATTTTATCTCAATCTGACTCTGAAATTGAAATGGTTAATTAAATGGTGCCACATCAGCAAGGCACTACCATGTGGCATCCATGTGTGACCCATTTTAACTGGTTATGTCACCTCTAGAAGCCCCACCTCTGTCATGGAAAATACGTGCAAATCCGTGCATACTTAGGCTTGTTTGTCCCACTAGGCCAACCCCCATCATGTTTCGTGATTACATTCATTTGTATATAGTTTCAGAGGTAATATGGGGTGCACAAAATAAGTCATAATGTAATACCTTCCAAACCCTTAGATCCTTTGGATACCCATATTTTTTTCCTTAATGACGTATATCATGGAGTCTATAAGGCATCCACATAGCAACACCATCCTACGTGGCATCCACCATTTTGCCTACATTTTGGCATTCGATACCACCCATGACCTTTGTATTTCATCACCTGATGTGCTAAGTGACTACTTCCTAGATATCTTGACCCATGGATAACTCATATGCTCCAATGATCTACCTAATCAATGTATGATGATCCCCACATCAGATCTCCCACACTTCAATATAGTATGAAACTCTGCAATCATCCAGTACCACAAACATGTGCACGAAGCACCAACATCCATATCACTCATCAACCAACATAGATATAAAATCCTAACCCACATCTAGTGTTTCACAAGTTTGCACCATACCTTCACCCCCAGATGTCCCAAATACATTTCTTTGTATGATGGAATCTAGCATGGACCCAATAATCACTTTTTTGGATCCCACCCTTGATGTACTACGCTTCCTCCAAAATCTTTTCCTTCTCAAATAATGCACAAGCGCTAGCTAGCCATATACCCAAATTTCAAGGCACATCTTCTAGACGAATAGATATCCAACAACTCTACCTATCTAGATATAATCTAATGTTGGGGAGTTGAAATGGTATTCAGACATGGATGCAAAACATTGTTCTGCTCCAAACTTGTAGAATGGAAACTTCAAGGTTTTAAAACAAGGTTTCCTTATGATAAGGGCTTTCCAAGAGAGTCGAATTTCCATGAATGAATACCATATCTAAACATTTATCCATCCTACGAATTTCATCATGACCACAACAAATATAATGATATTACCAAACATGACATATATAAAATACTAAATAAAATTAAGTGATAGTTCCAATAACATATTTCGCAGCGAATTGACATAACATGCTTCCTTTGTGAAGCTATAGACATAAACACAAGCCATAGAAGAACATAACTACATAATTCTCACTTTACCTTCAAATAAACATCAAATAAATATAGATTAATCCTTCAAGTGTCACATAACACCTGTTTACCTTCTCCTCTGAAGAGAGAGTCTGCATCATTCAGTAAGGAAACGATCCATGATATTCACAGGATGTTAGGTTATATAAATCACATAACATCACAGTTTAGTTGAAGCATATCAAGTAACTACGAATATCCATGTAAATAACTCTATAAATATTGATGATATCAACAAACACGTAGATCCATAGGTTAAATCATTACCAAGAAGGCATCTAACGCAAGGATTCACCATGATCATACATATATCTCAATAACTTTCTTGAGGTAGAGCTATTATGATACACAACACATAAATTGAACTCCTAATAAGATAACCTACTATAATGATTAAGGTAGTGAGTTCCCAAACTTATAAATATATAAAGATGACTAAAACTTATGAAAGCACAAATTAGTCTTGTGTGATTTTAGATCACCAATTAGGTACATATCAAATAACATGTAAATGACTAAGAAGTATACATCCAAATAACTCAAGAAAATCATATTCACCATATATATACAAGTTAGCTGGTAAACCATGCTTAGATAGTGAATCACACATTGTTACATAAATGACATTGGATTAATCATTATTAATAAGCACAATAAAGAACATCATAGCATGAAATCTAACATACATAACAAAAAATACTTATGTGAATAGATTTAAATGAATAGAAAATGAAAGAGGGACTCCAACTCTCCACCCAACATAGGCTAGCTATAATGCAACATTTCTTGCATTTGGACACCTTTGATATGGATCCATGGTCTAAGGAAATTCTTGCATAGGGGAAGAGTTCACACCAATGGGTTGAACACCATTTCAAGAGATGCACTTCACTATTCCAGTTCTTTTCCAACTCAAAATCGATCATGTTGTGGTTCATTCAGTCATTGAATTCCACATGAGCCAACCCCAACTATGTAAGAACTCAATGGTTAAAAGACATAGAAACATAGATGATCACCCCTATAACAAAGACTAGGCCATCAGTTGAATGGAAAAGAATCATAAAATAGGGGAATATGATCCAGATAAGGCTAACCACTTATAATCTTAAAGCATCTAGTTCACCTCTCTTCTCTTTCTTCTCTTATCTTTGCAAATGTTTGTTTCTTTTGTTGATGGAACATCCTGACTTGACTCTTCAGTTCATTATCCTTCTGGGTGTTCTCCTCATATATCTCTTTTTTTGAAAGGGAGGAAAAAGGGGTATCACCTACCCTTCCACCACCCTTATCTAATCTCATCAATATTGTCTACAGAATTCTTCCAACTTCATTCATTCCCATTAATATCACAACAATTTGCTAGACATTTGACTACATGAGTAAGTAGCATAGGAATTTATTCAGCTAGTATGGGTCACATCTTTTAAATTAGGACAAGTGGGAAAGTATGTTTCAGGTATTATATCGGCTTCTGGTAAAATAGTTTTGAAAGCAAGTTTCCCTTAAGCCAAGGATCCATATGGTTGTCCAACCTTCAGTTGTGTTACATGGAAGGAGCATGACTGGCTAGACCTCTAATTAAGCATATGCTAGTTTTTGCTTAAAAACTAATTAATGGCATTACAATCAAAATAATCATTACAATAAGTAGGGTTAGAACATGAGGATGTTATAGTGCTTGCTAAATAGCTAATGAACCACCTTCATGAAGGAGTTAATCCCCTTAAACTGAGAAACATACCCTTATGGAATGTGGGTGAGTCCTTATGTTTATAAACTCTGAGATTAAGTCAGTCACTATGGTTCTTACTGCAAGAGAGCAGTTGATGAATCACTTGGACAATGGACTTAATCTCTTGAGTGTTTTCCCAATATATTGGTGTGGATTTACCCTACGCAAGCATCCCCTTAGACTCTAGATCTGACCCAGGGGTGGTCAGTTCTAGGAAATATTGAAGTGTGGATGGTGTATGGTTGGGTGGAGAGTGGAAATCCCTATTTCAGTTGCTAACTAATCTAACTCACTCAAATAAATAGATTGGTTTAAACATATTTTATTATGAGTTATGAACATGCTTTTTATGTTATTGGTTAATGTTTAGTTCTATATTACTCATGGAAGGTTGTATAAGATCACTACATATTCATGGTTGGAAATTTGTCATATATATATCTATTATATTATATATATATATATATAATATATATATATATAAATATATATATATATATATTATTCAACTACTTCAATTTTATGAATATCCCCATCCTCATGAAACGTAGGATCACTTACATGTTTCTGACCGATTGTCTAAAGTTAACTCAATTTACCTATTATCTTACATGTTATATGTTTAATCTATATGTTGTGTGTTCAATAAATATTTGGTTATAGATGGTGATCACATAATTAATGGATAATGTGTTGATTCTATGAGTTCTAAACACATATACATTGATGTAACTGAGAAATGTAACTGGCTATATCAACTTGAGATTCACTATTAATACATGATCTGTAATCCTTATGAATGTTCACATAAATCCTAGATGCCTCCTTTATAATGAATAAATAAATCCTAATTCACCGATGAAGTTAGTTGAAATAGGCCTCATATTGGATTTCCTAGCATATGTTATTTTGTATAGTGTTGAGGCTAGTTGAATTGGCTTTTGGAGCCCTACCTCTCCTTTACTTAGGATTTGGTGTAGTTTAAGCCTTGCTAAACTTTTGCAAGAAATCTAGTGATTTGAGTACCTGAGGGTTGCAAGGGTCAAATCCACCATGTGGAGGTTGGAGTACCACGATATCAGATTAGTATTTTTTGTAAAATTATATTTGGGCATCTAAGTTTCAATGCCAACAAGGAAAATTTATCTTTAGCATTGTCAGGATATGCTAGAAGGTTAGATATCATTTTCAAAGGCCATTTGTATTTGGCTAGATTCCCTTCCTAGTATTGGATATCAGATTATGGAACATGATGGTGGAAAGGGACATCACATATGTTTATAGGTTGTATTCCATCTAAGCATATTTCCATCATCCAATCTGGCCAACATCTGGGATCTAGACATCTGAGGTATGATGGGAGCACTCACATCTATGCATGACCAGATGAACGCTAAGTCAGATTACCTATTGAGAAATTAGTTTCATTGATGTCAAGTCTAAGTTATTAATGTCAAGTATTAAGTTCAAGGGGAATTGATAAGTGTATTATCATTCATGTGCTTTCTTTTATTTCCTAGCTTGAGGTCATGGATGAAGGTAATATCTTTAAATGCATTTCCTCTTCAGTTTCTTAGCTTGAATGAGGAGACTAAGTGTTTGGTTACATAAACTTCTAGGATACCTTTACAATGGTATGTGGCACTTGACCTAACTCCCAAGGAATAGAGAGAAAATTATGTTTGAAGTTAGGTATTTCAAGCAAGGTTCCAACTAAACATGTTTCCAATGTGTGCATATATGACAAATATTATATCCCCTTCCTCGTTAAAATTTGGAAAAATAAGGGAACTAGAAAGTATTGTCCATGTCATCCGATTTTATTGGCCATTAGATTTATGTGGCACACTTAGGACATATAGGGGATAATTATTTTCATATGCCACAAATCTTGAACCTCCCCTTCATTATCTACCAAGTAGGCAAGGTAGGGTGGTTAGGATGAGTATCAACAATTGATTTAACCTGAAACACCCAACATGACTTTGGAAGACTTATGCTAGTTAACATAGAGTGGCAACAGTAGGGTGACAAGCCCCTTGGCACAAAATTTTATCATAGGGGGTTGGATAAATCACATAGGAACTTTTAAGACTGTTGAGCCCAATTGGTGTTTGTACAATAAGGATGAGTAGTAAGTGGCAGGTGATTAGCAATCAAATAATTTTTTAAGTGTTTGGTGGTATGACAAGCGATAGTCCAGTCAACACTAACATGGTAGGTGAATCAACAAGATGATGTGGAAAAAAACACATTTCCATATGGAAGGGTGGAACATGTCACTCATATTCAGTGCTTTAAGGTGGTCATGTGGGCTAGTTCTAGGAGAAACGTAGAGCCGCATAAAGGATTACACATGGCATGATGATGTCACAATGACAATAAAATTACATTAACAAGACATGACAAAGGAAGTGTCACATGGATTAGATGATGATGTGGAGGAATGTGAGGATGACATGTATCAAGTGGAAATGACATTTTTGTTTGGCCAAGTGGATGTTTGACAGGTGACACATTGTAGGTGACATGGTGATACATGTGGTAGAAGGATAGGTGGCAAGTCCTAACTGGCTACAACAGTTGATGTGGAAAGCACAGTGGTAGGTGATATGGAGATGGTGGGTCCCATAATACCAAGGTACTTGGAACTCAAGGCATAGTTTCCTTAATAAAAATTTGAAGTTGGTATTTAGTGTGACATGGCAGGGAATGACAGTGCAATGATGAGGTCATAGAAGTACCACATGCAGTTAAATATTGGTCGATGTGGATGATAGTTGGTAGGTGACATGATTCTTAACCTTTCACGCCATCAACGCCTCAGTACATTAGGTCAACTAAACAAGTGTCTTTGTCCAGTGACCAAGATTTGAGAAATAATGATGAGATGTTAGTTTTTAAGCCCGAGAAATAATTGATTTGGTGTAGTACCAACATGTTTTTATTTCCTTCTATATAAATATTATACATTTCAAAAGAAAAAAAGAAAAAAAGGAAAAAAGTGAAAAAAGTGAAGTTTTGTAACACACACATATATAATTTTTACAAAAAGGAAAAAGAGGAAATATAAAAATGGAAAATGAATAAGGAAAAAAAAAAACATAAATTGTGAAAGAAGTCTTGTATCTTCTTAGAATAATAATGTTGTAGGGTAGATGAAGCTTTTCCCTCCTAAAAAACTATAACAAAGTGGTTTTTTATTGCCATAATATTTTAGGTTAAGAAGAGCACATGTTGGGCAATGTATCAAGCGATTAGTGTCAAACAGCTACCATCTGATGACATGAGGGGCCCCTAGCCCTGTTGGAGTTTAGCAAGGGTGGGGGGACATGATCCATCATTTGGATGTATGTCAAAACCACCTACAAAATATCAACAATCCTGATTAAATAAGGGATCCCCCTACTTTTTCAAAACCTTTGGGGGGGTCTATCAAAATTATTGGTGGTTTTCTTGGATGCACATGTGATGAAATGAGGGAACGGCTACAAGAGAGTGTGATACAGATTATCATGATACAATGAGCTACCAATTATGATTTTAAAATCCACATCATGTACATTGGATGTTGATGTGGCCATCCATGTTAGCACCACATGGGTATGATGTCCTACAAAAGTAAATTTAACAAGAATGTGTCAAAGTGCAAGAAAATGATATTTTTATGCTAGGAAAGGGGAACGAGTCATTGTCATTGAAGCCTAAGACAATACCTGACTGCTAGCTCGAATTGTTAAAATCTTACAGAAAAATTTCTCCTAGCTCCATGTCAGCTCTAGTCTCACCGTTGTTGTCGAGTAACCATGTTACTTTATTTTCCATTAGTTATTTCATAGTCTTTCCAAAATGGCTAGAATTATAGATTCCCTATCTAATGAAATTCAGAACTATGAGAACATGACTCTACTAGACATAGAAACTGATCTTTAGGATATACATTACCATTTCAATTTATTATCTATCCGGGAATAAGCCATACAATGTTCTAGCCAATCCAGTGAGCTATTTCACATAGTTGAAGCAAGGTTATGCTCTTTTATTGTTCCCTAGACCTGTGATTTCAAAAAATTGATCATTTGGCGTAGTTTCACTTATATTACCTCCAAATTATTTATTGTCTCAAAAGGAGGTCATATTGTTATCCATATTACCCTAGAATTGGTCCTAAATGCAATTCAATTTCCAAGCACTGAAATTCCTTAGATTTTGACTAATGAGACTCTGTTACAAGCCTACAAATCACTATCCCCTATTAATAAAGAAAATTTTCTAAGGATTTTGATACCTTCTGGATCCAAAATTCCACATAAAGTTGTTACATGTCCTTTGTCAATGTTCTAAATTTCTCAGCAAACTCTGTTGGTTTTTTCATGTATCTTAGGTCAAGATGATATTAAACATGTGAGTGAGAAAACTTTAGGTTTTTCAATCTCGTAATATAATCTAGGGTTACCTTAGACATACCCACTTTTATTTCATAGTCCATTAACTTTCATCTCTCTCACTTTAAAAACATTGGGTATTTTAGGTTCCCATCTTGTCTTGTGCATTTAACTTTATACTCACTCGTGGTTAAATTTTATCATATGGATCTTAATATCCTAAATTCCCAAGTCCAACCATGGTATGTTGTTAATTGGACCAATCTGTGAGAGAGAAATATTAAAAAAAAAAAAAAAATCACAGTATCTCTGTACCTTCATGTCTATTGTTTTTACTATTTGAAATGACCAACCTCCACCAATGATTTTTCCTGATATCAAAGGATATTTGTAACTCAACCAAGTCACTAGTGTTGGAGATTGGTTTATCTTTGAAAATTATACTGAGATCATATTATATGGTGTAGAGATCCCTACATATTAGATACCTTTTTGCTTTCCCATGAGATTATATGCATTGGATTCCATTAGGAAGAGTCTTGATGTGGATTAGATCCATTTTATGTTTGAGCATAATGAATTTTCGTTTAAGCTCAAGAAGGCAATAGAAAATTTTATTGTTAATACTAGACAGGCTTTGGAAGTAGTAGAGGATATGTTGGAAAACATGAATTTCACTAAAGTAAAAGTCTTCCACTATGATCCATATCATATCATTTCAAACAAGAGAGTTAAAAGTGGTTCATTTCCATATCAACATGATAGGAAACTAGATCTTGAGAACTTAGAAAATAAAGGTTCATGGACTGATAAACAAACATTTCAAGAACATGATACAAAGATGATAGATTATCAATATAGTTTTGTTATGGAGACTCCCATGCTTAAAGAAAAGATTTTGAAAAGGGACAGATCATAGTGATCTGAAGTTGAAATGATCGAGCAACCTGAGGGAATGGAAGCACTAATTGAAGAGGAGGAAGTTGAAATTCAATAAATCCAATTGAAAGAACCACCATCTCAGGAACCTACCTTTCATATGGAATTATGAAACTAAATTGACCTACATAATTATCAGGTGAAGTGGTAGAAGGAATAACAGAATTTTCCCTGGTGGTATGGATTATATACAAGATAAATATCAACAGATATGGGAAAGAAGAAAAAAGGAAAAGGGGATTTTAAGGATTCATATTGGATCATAATCAATTTGGGAATACCAAAATAAATTACTTTCATTTATGGATGTGGATAAGAATCAACTGAAGTTGTCTCTTTTTCACCCTACTCCTTAAATCATATAAACTAGTTTTGATTTCATAGTAGATCTCTCAATTAATGTGAATGATATTCCTCTTTCCGATAAAATTGTCTTACATAAGCAAGCTAGCGAGATGTTATATAACAACTTTACTAAAATTTCCTTGACTGCATCTAAAGAGGAAAAATTACTCCAAAAGGTGACTAACAAACTAAAACAAGAAAAAGTCAACTCCAAGGCCAAGAAAATGCAAATCAAGGAGTACAATGGATTAATAATAAAATTGGAAGTGACATAGATGCTATTAGACTCTTTACAAAATAAGGAGACATAGATGTAGTGTTTTAAGAAGAAGTTGAGGATTCAAGGGATAGACCATGTCCGAACAACTGAATTGGTACAAGTAGAAAAATAAAAGAATAATTATTAAAGGTGATCATTGAAATGAAACAATAAATATTTCAATTACAAGAAACTATTCAAGATTTGGATCAAGCTATGAAGAGTCATGTCAACATAGTATCATCATCTACTCCTTTATGTGATCAAGCCCCTGAGGATCCTTCTAAGTAGTCAAAGCCCTTTCAAATAATAAACTTACAGAAATCAAACTAAGTGATGCACATAAAGTTATGGAATATCAGGAAAATGAGATAGCAATAGTAAGGGGTGATTTAAAACAAAAAGAATAATTATTGAAAATTGCATAAGAATGAAAAAAATAATTTTCAATTGAGAGACATACAACATTAGACGAGATTAATAAATTGAAGAATAAGTTGAGAGGGGAGGAGACCCTTGTGGAGGCCAAATGGTTTATTTGGGATGAAACCATACAATAAGTAAAAAAAAAATGGGGATACATTAGCATGATTAGAGAACAAAAAGACTCTCTTATTAAAACTGAGCATGCTATAAAACAAATTACAAATGAGTTGGGGTGACAAACTCCAAAAGGCCAATCATATCATTAGATATTTGAATTACAAAACTTTGAATGAACTAAGGGATTTAGAGGTTGTACATAGATCCTATGCAATTGTAGAAATACATAAAATATTAAGGAAAAATTCTCTCAAAAATCGTTGGAGCCCAGAATTTGTTTTAACATTTTTTGGCATTGCAGGACCATGCAACAAGGACAAGGAGAACAAAAGAAAGAATAGAGAGAATAACATAGGTCTAGCATGGTAAGAAGAACATAGCATAGGGATGAAATAGTACGTAGGTTATGATGAAGATGTACACTGCGCTAATGGTGATAGATACATCTAAGGAAGGAGGACATGTGCAGAGGAATATTAACTGTTACAGTTTCACTGAGGATGGAGCTGACTAGGGAGATCATGGTGGGTAGATAGTTGGAGATATTTTTGGATAAGGAAGAGATGGGGCGAAGTGGAAAAGAACTAGGAAAGAGATATTATCGAAAATTATTAACACACATGGGAAAACTCAAAGGGATAAAGGAAATACCTTAATGGTTTGTCAAGACAGTTGGATTGGTTAGGTGGGAAGATGAGAGGTTTCTAGGAGTTTCTGAGTAGCTATAAGATGGACCATTGAAGACATAGTAGGGGTTGGATGAGAGCATTAGCAACAATGGATGGTAGTGGAATGTTGAGTAGTTGTTGGAAAACTGAGTACAAAATAATTTGAGTCATGGAGTTGGTATAGGATACATGTTTCTTTTATATGTAACATGTGAGTAGGTAGTTAAGTTTGTCACTACTTCACAACATTGTTGTAATGGTTTTGGTCTCTAGTGATATGTGTTGGAAATAATACTGAGAGGGGGGGGTGAATCAGTATTATCACATTAATAAAACTTTTTCATTTCCATA
>APFE031129922.1:0-37010 GCA_000404065.3 Pinus taeda
CTGTGTACTTATGTTGAAATCAATGCAACAAAAACTGAGTTTTGTAATGGATGTCTTGCATGGGTTCTGCCTTTACAGTCTTGCTGCGTTGTTCTCCTGAAGTTAATGCTATGGTCAGAGAGTTTAAAATGGATGACTTGGATTGGATTGTCTCCATAACTTTGTTGTTGCTCTTCTGAGAATGGTGTTGGGACTGATCGTTAAAAATAGAGGACTACCTTGCTCTGTCTCCATAACTTCGTTGTTGCTCTTCTGAGAATGGTGCTGTGACTGATCATTAAAAGTAGAGGACTACCTTGCTCTGTCTCCATAAATTCACTGCTTGGTTCTAAGCAATCAGATTGCTTAAAAAATAGAGGACTACCTTGATACATTCATTATCTTCTTTAAGTAGCTGGAGCAATTCTTCTTCTGACCCCTCAACAAGGCAAGGAAAAAGCCCTGCAAAAAGCACAAGTAGATTCATGCCAGACTGAATCAATTCATCCTTCCCAGCTAACTTATTTACTGCAATCTCTTTAAGCAATTCTTTTACGTGCTCTTTGCCAAAAAGCTGATAAGAACATTTACTGGCAAGAGTTTTTATAAACTCATATTGTGGATGTTTATCACCAAGTCTTTCAAGCATGTCAATATAAGTTGCTTGAGCCTGAATAAAAGTCCTGCTGGGATCAAGTAAGCATGTTAAAGCCTTCCAAATAATGATATCCTTTATTTGATGCAGCTTTTGAAAACTTTCCTCTGCTGTTGCTGGATCCTTGAAGGACAGTGACATGGTTTTGAAGCAGCTCAGAATTTGTTTTTCGAGGTTCAGTTCATTGTCATCCTTCAATTTCTGCCGTAATAATAAATATCTTTGCATTTCTTGCTGTAACCTTTGCTTCTGTGCCAGTACTACTTCAAAAGCCTTGATTTCAAATTTTTCAAGTTCAGAATACATCATAATCCAATGCTTCACCCTTTCCACAACTGAAAGATCTGATGGGAAGAGTGATTCAGAGAATACCATTTCAATTTCTTGAGGTCTGAAATCTTTGTCATAACAACACATTATGATTTTGCGTGGGATCCATTCAAACTCATAATCAATAAACGAACCATCTGAACAATAAACTCTATATATATCTGCCAGCCTTTCCAGAGTATACATATGAACAGAAACCATTTTGTCATGAAGGCGATCAGCTACAAACTTAATTGTCTCCATCGGTATAGATTTCAGGGCATAACTGGCAATATCACACACTGCTGCTACAACTTGCTTACGCACATTTTCATCATAGTCCAACAATCGATCACTAATTGCAGAAATGATGTCAGCTGCCTCATGCCTAAATGGATTCGATAAAAGACATTCTTTCGCATGTTCAACAACTGACAGTCGAACTTCAACATCCTTATCTGTAAGTCTTTTTAGAAATTCCAAGAAAAGTGGCCGAAACACTTCTGGCAGAGGGTGTGGAAAGTACAGATGAACAGCAGTTCATGAGTTTTAGCTGAGCCGTCAGATTACATGCATGATTTTTGGGGTGAGATGGCACATACGTGTTCTAGCCCATGCAATTGTTGTGCAATCTCTGATGTGTCTAGTAATGATTGAAGACATGGTCGAGGGTGATCCACATTGAACAATTGGTGCAAGCCAAGGAATGGGGGAGTGTTGTGCTCCAAACCATTGTTTCCCTCATCCTTGGTAATGGTGTAAGGACCATATCAGAGTGGTTTGAGCTTCTGATGGGTTCTTGTAGGGCATTATTTCTACAGATGCAACCAAGTTTTTCCACCCACCTGAAACTTGTGTGGCACCCAATGTTGATCATGCTGTTGCTTGTACTTGGCATTTTCCAAAATGGAGCGGTGATATATCGACCTGTTGGGTAGAGGTTCTTTGGGAGTCATATTGGATGAATGCTTGACCTGACTGTGCAACTAAACCCCAGTGGGTGAGGAGAAGATGTTACTGTATTATTTCATGACCATATCCACCTACTTTTGCTGCATGGAGGAGCCCTTCCTGGGGACCATGGATGTGACTACGTTCTTCCCCTTACTTTGAGAGCGAAATATAAAGAAAATAAATTTCCTAGTTTGGGAGATGATCGTGTTGCATTTCTTAACAGAGATCAAAGAGTTGGCAGTAGGTGGGGCTACCTCTAGTATCCTGTATAATGAATTACTCAAAGAAATAATAATAGTGTGAGGCCTTGACTCATAAAAACTTGTCGCTTCCACAAGTATGTTTGGCCTAACAAAACATCACAAACATCAAGAGTTGCAACATCACATAATACCAGATCTGTGAAGGGCTTGATGTTGTAGGGAAGGGGGCACTATTGGCTGACTCAGAGATCTAGTCCTTGGTGAAGCCACTCGATGTTGTATGGTTGTGGGTGTGGTATAGTCGGCAGGCCCAACTGCTTCATGACCTCTACTGAAATAAGGTTCTTTTGGTTGCCACTGTCGACAATGAATTGCAATGGCGAACCATTCACCCACATTTGTGAGTGGAAAAGATGCTCCCCCTCCTCTGGATCTTCGGGCTCATTCTTTTAGATCTTGGCAGTGGAAATAGTGGCGTTGGGTTGTGCATCAATGATCTTCTTCCCTTTGTCATTTCTCTTGTCAATTTCTGAATCAAGGTCAGAACATGCATCTGATTTTGAAGCCTTCAACTTGGCCACTAACTACTGCTTGGTCTGACACTCACTTGTGTTATGAGTGGGGCTTTTGTGGAACTCACACCACTTTCCTGTGTCCTTCTTCGACTTCGTGGTGTTGTTAGTTTCTTGTAGATTCGACGGGTTGTCTTGGGTCACCTTCCCTTGGATTTGTCCTTTGTTCTTCGGATTCGCAGATCCAAAGTCTTGCTTCTTCTGTTTACACTTTTGCTTGACCTTGAGAGTGTATCGGTATGTCGTGCCAAGCGAGGAGATGTCCAGGAACTCCATCTCATCCTGGATGTATCTATGTAGGCAACTGCGGTACTTGAGTACCAAATGTTTCTCAGAATCCTTGATGCCCAACTTCGTGCGCAGGGTATGAAAAACATTAGTGAACTCTAGCACATCTTGGTCCCTTCCCTACTGCAACGTGGTCCACTTTATATATTTGTCGTCATAGCTCCTAACAGGGTAGTACTGCTCCTTGATGGTGTCCTAAAAAGAATTCCAAGTGAGTGCGGCTGAAACAGTGAGCTCGTACTTTCATCCTTCTGCTCGCAGTAGGTTTCCCACAAGTCCTTGACATGGGGGGCTTATTTGAGAAGTGAAAAAGTGATCTTTTCTCGATTGGAAAAATCATGAATAGAAAAATAACCTTCAAGCTGATTTAACCATTTATCTACGACATTTGTGTCTCTCTAACCCTCGAATATGGGGATTTCAAAGTTAACTTGTATCTTAAAGGGTGTGGCATTTCTAGAGTAACAGTTGGAAGTAGATGGATTGCCCTTGGGTAGCCGCTGAAGGATCTGGGAAAATTTTTCAATCATCGCATTCCTTTATTGCTCGAGGGCTTCTTCGAGCAATATTTTGATAGTATCTCCTGCCCCCTCATCTTTCTTTTCATCCGCCATGGGAGGCTGTTGGGATTGGTGAGGTTGGTTGTTAGCACCTAAATCCGCCTTAGGCTGAAAGAAGGCAAAATTCAGGGTAACCACAAACCAAGCTCAGTCTGGTAGCTAGCCCTACCAGAACAGGAGAGGGATCTCTCCAAGTCACACTCAGTGAATAGATAAACGAAAAGGCCTGATATGAATTACAGTGAACTATTTATCTTATGCTAGTAAGTGAATATGGATACAAGAAGTGATTTTTATGAATGACTGTGTTTTTGGGATGGTATGGGATCAATGGAACTCAAAGAACAGAGAATTTAATATAAAGACAGATTACTTCGTGAGGCAAGATAGGCGGAGAGTCCAGCAATTTAGTTTGAAGCAACGCGGAATGGAGAGATTGCTTAGGAGGGTGAAAAGGGCATGGGCAACATGAATCCTTTTCAATAGAAGAAGAACACTGAACATGAAATTTTCCCACAGGCAGAGCAATAAAATTGAATTCTACCTTATCTAACTTAGAAAATTTCACTGGAATTGAATATGAAATGAGCTATGAAACATAACAAGATACATATGAAACATAAGAGACACATTTGCTACACTCACAACCACATGAATTTCATGGAACATAGCCACTGCCTTTCATTAATCCTATGTAAAAAATATACAATGAAGAAACAAAGTTTCTTTCCCACAGTCTCCCAGAAGTTACAAGCCAACCAACCCTTTGCAAATGGTTTGCATACAATATATAGAATGTGCCATGAAGAGATAGAATGCCCAAGGGTTGGGGAGTTACTCGAATCATTACAAAATGAAGGTGGAGAGCCAAACATTAGCTATAGGTGCAGCGCCACAAACATGACAAATGGCTTGGGTGACCCTTTGCCTTCCTTTACCACTTGGATAGATGCCCATCTGGAGCGAAAATACTTTAAATGCCACCTTTGGTGCTAAAAAGTGAAGTGTAGATGAGAGGGCCCACTTATGAAAAGTCACAAAGTGAAATTTCGCGAAAACAGAGGCAATTTGACCTTTTTTCCTATATGTGCCGCACCCTTTTCTGTATGCATTGCACCACTTTGAGGCCTGTTTTGAGGCACTTGCAGGAGTCCAAAATGTGACCAAGTGTGCTTGATGGAAATCCTATCCTGTCTACTTTCCAACCCAAGTAGAATTTTTGAATTTGGAGCTCATTTTCCCCTCCAAATGTTTATTCTCCCAAGACTGCTTCCTGTGTGTCAAAATAGGGGCAGTGAGGCCATTGTTTGGGTGTTTTTGACCTCCTGGAGACTCAAATCATGCCCAAATTTCTTGTCCGAGTGTCAGTAGTCCTGATTTTGCATGTTGAATCCAAAAATGCAAACCATTTCTCATTTGGATCTCCCAATCCTATGCGTCGTGCCGGTGGCATGGCGCATATAGAGAAAAAACCTGTGTTTGTCCCAAAAAAATTTCCATGTGACCAAAATTGTCCCAAATTTCTTGAAATTTGGGCTGGAGGTTCACTAAGAGGCACTATGCTGGTCCACGGAAGCTTCAGCCAAGATTTGAAGCTGATCTTTCTCTTTTGCCTCTTTTGTTGCTCTGCTCAATTTGGCCTTCAAGCTCCTTATCCGAGCCCTTGCACTCATGTTCCGTGCCCTGTAATGACAAGCCATCCTCCTCAATATGGTTTTGTCTCTGTTATCCTTCTCCAGCAGTTTTTCCAGGTGGACACTAACCCGCTCTAGCCATGACTCACGGTCATTGTTGATCTCTTGCTCCAAGGTAGTGAGCTCGATCCTCCTTTGTTGGGCAGCTTGTCGATTCTCACGGATGCTTTGCAGCTCCATGATTGCCTGCTGGTCCTCAAGCTGCTTGTTCCTCTTCTCCAGATACTTGATGATCCATTTAACCCTCTCCACATTGAGTATCAAGTCTTGGATCTCCGTGTCCTGCTCCCGAATGATCATCCTAAGTTGGGCATTTTCTGCCTCTACCTGATCATCCTAAATGAGGATGACATCGGTCTCCTGTACACCTGATGGCCCCTCATCATGCACGGGCTTCTTGCCCTTGTCTAGTACCTGTGTCGTTGATGCCAAAAGCAAGGCCCCTTCTAGCCTGGGTGGAGATAACACTCGCTTTGCTGCTGCAAACAAGTGCCTATTGCCTCTCTAATATGTAATAAAAATTAGCATGGTAGTGGTCTCATGGTTCTCATACTGATGAGAAGGACCACCAACCTCCTGCTATGGCTCTTATAGTACCAGTGATGTGCTAAAGAAGTCATGGGAGATGAAGTCCTCCCAAGCAATGCCCTGTAATCCCAACTGGTGATCTACCAAAATCCGGATAAGAGCAAAGTGATACACACTGTTAAGCTGCTGCTGAGGGGTTTTATGCAGCATGAAGGTGTTCATCCTCTCTATGTTCCTGCATATGAAAAACGGGAGGTTCATCATCCTCACCCTGGTGAAGTGCATGAGCAACCGGATATGATAGGCATATAGTCGAGAGAACCTCCCCTCACAGCTGAAGTATTTCATGATCAATATCATGAGTGGAGCATACTCGTCTTTCAAGTATCTGAAGGGAAAGACTCTTGTGAGTTGACTCACGAATCTGGCCTTGATGTAAGGCTCATAGTGTTCCCTATCCACCTTCTTTTTCTTATGCCACTGTTCTCCAACATTTGGTATACCTGTTGCCACTAATATAGCTTCGGGTGTCTATGTGAAAGTGACCCCGACCAATATAGACTGACCTCCATGTAGATGAAGCACCAATAGATGGGCCAAGTCATGATGAACTCTAACATTTTCCACCCTTTGACAAAATTCAAAACATGCTAGGTGCTGAGAACATGACATGGCAAGAGGGCATGCTTATAATTCAGTGAGGGTAGTGGGCTCATCCCTAACATGTTTGCCACTCTTGTGATGCCTCCTAGGAGCCTGCTCTTCTGAGGATGAGTCACTTTGTGTCTCCATCTCATACTCTGACGAATGCTGTGATGTCATGACTGCAGTGTGGACTGTGATTAGGCTGCCCCTTTGATGATGGTGTGAGGCTGGGTGCCTTTGTGATATCTTTCAATTTGATAGCATCCACAAAAATTTGGAGTGATTTGGCACTTGTTTCGGCCCTTGGTCTGTGTGCACCGTGCGCAAATCCTAGTGTGTCGCGCCCTGGGTGTGCACCACGCCTGTGTAAAGTTTGAACTGCGGGCAGGCTCTGTGTGCGCCGCGCTACTTGAAACCGCCTCCAACTCCCTCAAACACTCACAATGCACACTAACACCTTTTGCAACGTTTCTCCAAGGCTTGGATTAGCTCAATGCCTTTGATTTTGATGAAAACTTGTATATATAGCTTTGGAAGTGATGGGTTAAATTTTTTCCTCTTCAAAAACCCATTTTTCTAATGTTATGTTTTGGCACTTTTTCACTGACTTTAAAACACACTGATCTTCACTTTCCCTTTGAAATTTTAGCTCAAATGATGAAATTTTCGGCACTCTTTGCAGGGATTTCACAAGAGGAAATTTGGCTACGGAAACCATAAATGCATCTGAAGAAATCAACTGACGACTTTTTTGAAAATTTTGTCATAAATGACGCTGTTTGACTTTTCTTCAAAACAAAGCTTTGAAGAAGAGTCAAAGTCTATCCACATGATGATGAAGCTCTCTGAATCATAACTATGTAACGGCCTCACTCTGGCCTACATGGCTTTACTGGACATGTTCAAAGACCAAATTGATGAATCCCTAGACCTAAACATCGAAAATAACTTTTGTCCTTTAAAGGACTAGACCTTGACTGTAACGGGCTTTGATGACTATTGACAAAAGACTTGAGCCAGCAGGAGCCAGACATGAGGGGGACTGACTAGCATGACCTTCTCCGTCAGATTATGGTATGCCCCTAGCGGAATGCAGCTGGGTGAATGGAGCGGGACACCTAAACATGAAATGCATCAAGAGTTTTGATCTCTGACGGAGGACTGACTAGACCGAATCTCACACTGGTCTTGCAATGGTTTGACTAGTTCAAGCCCTAACTCCTTATATCCCAACTTCGTTGGGGACATGGAAAGAAAAATAGAGAAAAAGAAGACCACTCTGATACCACTGATCCAGATTTAAACAGGAACGCAACAAATTATAGAGATAACCGTAAATACAAAGATGCAACAAAAATAATACTTCATTTCATTAATGTAAGGGACTGAAATATGCTTACAAACAGAAATGGAAATAAACAAGCTCAAATGATGGTAGCTTATCTCTAAGAAGAGATGTGGTAGCTACATGCCTTTGAACTATGTTACAATGAGGCTTGAAGGCCTATTTAGTATTGAGAAATAATGGAAAACCCTAAAAATCCAAAAACCGAAGCTTAGGAGATGAAACGCCAAACTATGGGTCCCATTTGGGTAAATTGGTAAATCAACTTCTCGGGGTCATAACTTTGGCATACAATCTTTGTTTGACGCACATACCTCACTAGAAAGATCTATCCGAGGACTACAACATTTGAGTGAGGAATATCAATTTATGGCCAATGTTGTTCCTGATTTTCCCAAAAAATGTCGTTTAGGGTCTCAAAACGACTCCAGAAGTTTAGGACCTGAAAAACTACTAAAAGTAATAAATTGTGCTACAATTAAGGAAACTGAAAGAGACAAATGTGGGGGTCCAAGTGGGATAGGCGGGTGGCCACAAAAATCCACTTGGATCAGTGACTCTCCTATTACTTGGGATGACATAGTGAATATAGTGGTTCTTGGACCTAACACGTTAAAATAAATGGATTAAGAAGTAATCAATATCTGATAGAAATTGAAAGAACCCCGAGATAGAAAAAAGATCTATGTAGACCGATAGGGAGTGTGCAAGGAATTCCAAGTGGGAGAGCTTGTATATCTTCACTTCAGACCATGGAAGAGCTCACTAAAAGTGGGGTCTTGTGCTAAGCTAGCACCCATATTTTGTGGACCGTTTCAGATCTTGGAAAGAGTGAGACTGGTACCTCACAAACGGGCCTTACAGCCACAATAAAAGCACACAATGTATTCCACATCTATTTCCTTAAAAATAATATACATGAAAATATTCATGTAATTGATTGGGTTATGATACAAGTGGAATCAAAGGGAGAATTCAAACTAGAAACATTGTGCATCCTAGACTGGAGATAGACTATACTCCAAAATTGAGTAATAGAGCAGGTCAAGGTGCAATGGAAACACTTTGGGCCTAATGAAGTGATGAGCCTCATAAATGGGTAATTATATGGGCTCATTTTACCTCCTAACCTAGTCAAATCAACCATTCTCTTAGCTTATTGTATGATTTTCTGATTATATTTATGCTTATAGAGTGAATTGAGTTAGTTATTGTGCCATGTGGTCTAACATGTATTTAATGCAAATTATTGATGGATTTTGAGGTCAAAGTCAAGGATCCATTGGACAAATGGCAACAAGAACTCGAATTGGACAGAGGAGAGGACTTATAGGAGGGAATCCCCCTCATTTATTACTCCTCACTTCGAATTCTCCTTCATTCAGCTCAGAGTACAAGCAGCCAAATCATGCACTAGAAGGCAGCTAAGCAAGTGGAGGATAACTTATGATTATCTCGAGTTTTGGGAGCCAAGCCTCCTTGATTTTAAGGAAGCTATTGGTAGCTTCATTTGTATAAGTAGAGAGGCCTAGGACCTCACTAGGGTCAGATTTTTGCTTATGTCAACTCTGCTTAAATTTCGAGCTTATTATTTTGTGACAGTTTCATGTAATCTTGTTATTGTTTTGAAAATAAAGATGGAATCCTTTCTGGGCTAGCACTGAGTTACCTCAGAGGGCTGAATCTCTTGGGTGAGGGTCCAATCGAAGCAGCCAAGCTCCTCTTTACTTGTATTTGTATGCCTTGTTTCAGTTTGTAGATTAGTTTGTTGTTAGATGTATTTCTCTTATGGTTAAGAATATGTTGCTTTTGATGATTTAGTAGTTTGCTTCCATTTGTGCTTTCTATAGCAGGTTAAGCAGTGACTATAAAAGATTTAAAAGTCTAGAAATAGTGCCCTGGCCTCTCTTTCTCGCTCTAGGACCATGATTTGAGGCAAAGACTCTCTTGCTGCCCCAAAAACATAGATTTTCCACCTTCATAGGACTTTTAGTGTTTGCAACTTTTTAGTAGGTTAATAGTCCAGATTGGCTTTGCTTTAGATCTTCTTCATCAAGCCTACTTCCTAATTTTCAATAGTATTCTTTCATGCTTTCCTTTCCTACAACATTTCTCAGCATTTCCTTTCATAGATCATAGTTTAGACCATTTTTATGCAAAACTCTGTTTTTCCTAAATGCATTCATTTCACTTGTTGCTTGTTTTCCTTGGTTGACTGTTAGTTTCTACGTAGCATATATCTTCCAACAGTAGGATAGCTTATCAACAAACACACCCTCTATCTGATCCATGCCCTATAGGTCTCCCAAATCTCACCCTCAATTATGTCCTAGTTTCCTACATTTTTCCATAGAACTTCTTCCTCTTCTTGAGCAAACCCAATCATATTTCTCTCTCCTGATGATTCATGGTAGAACTTAGGCACCCTAACAACTCATTCCAACATTGATCAATCTTTTTCATCCACTCTCACACCCTCAAAACAGTGAAAACTGCTCTCGGCCTCCTCCTGTAGTTTCCCTGTTTTCCTCCTGTAGATTTCTTGTGTCCTCCTGTAGATTTTCCTGTAGGCTTTCTTTTGAAGGCCAAATGTGGGAAAAGTCTCCAAAAGGCCACCTAAGACCTCTTAGGATCTATCCACACCATCCTACACCCTATGAAGTCACAAAACCGCCCTTCAACGCCACCTATTCACTGCCACACTCACACACAATAAATTAAATGCATGTCAAATTCACATAAAAATACATAAAATTCCAAAAATATGTTTTTTGCTTATTTACTTCCAGAAATAGCATAGTTAGATGTTTTTTACTTCCTTGAGTAGGTAATGGCATTCCTTTCATGGTTTTCGTAGTGCTTTCTGCAAAATTAGAATTAGTTGGTTAAATAGGGTTTACTAGGTTTGCTTTACATTTCAGTCTTTCTCCTTTCTGTAGTTAGAATAGGATCTGTAGAATAATCTTTCTTTCCTTTCATCACATATAGAGCTTCTTCTGGAATCCATAGAAGTTGGCTTGAGCTCTTAGTGATCTTGCGCTAGCTTACCAAGTGACAACCTATAGTGAGAACTAGTACTTGTGCATACAGCACCGACGCTTCCAAGTTTGTTATGAACTACCAGGTTGATAAGAGTAAAGTAGGCAGCCTAGGAGTTGCAGCATTATTGCTGTAATGCTAGTGCTCACCACTTTTTGGCTCTGTTTCCATGGAAGCATCAAAATATTCTATGATTACTATTTTCTTCTATTTCTTCTTGCAAAATTCTACTAATAGTTTATTTAAGCAAAAGTAGACTAGTCATTCCTCTTCTTTCAAGTTCTGCATTTCCTTGCTTTCTTCTTCAATTCTGCAAATTTCATTTCAGCAAAAGTACACTAGTCATTATTTTTCCTACAGTTCTGCATTTCCTTGCTTTCCTCTTCAATTTTGCAAATTTCTATTCAGCAAGTTCATTTCAGCAAGTTGCAATTTGTTTTGTTCAATCAATTTCAGTTTCTGTAGGTACTATCAATGTGGGGAAAAAACAAAAACCAACCAAAAAGACTTCCTTTCATGCCTTGTAGGAATTGAGATAACTCATGAAAATTTTTTCCTAACACCCCCACTGCTTCACATAGCCAACTTTCTCACTTCTTGGGTGGCTGCGATTAAGAAGAACCCTTAGGTGAACAACCAGACATATTTGAAGAACCTATAGGGGAAGAAGAAGAAGAAAACATTCCTTTGGAGCCAATGGCTGAAAACGGAAATGCTAGGGGGAATGGAGAGAGAATAGAGGGTACCTTTCCCATTTGGGAGACCAATGGGGACACCAAAATGAAGAATATAATCCCTTCCGCGCTACCTCATTTCCACAGTATGACTACAGAAGATCCTGACACCTTCTTGTTCGAGTTTTTTGTCATCTGTCGAACTTATGACTATGTAGAAGATGAGCAAAAGTTGAAACTATTCCCTTCTACTCTCAAGGATGCAACATTATGCTGGTTCATGGGATTACCTGGAAATAGCATCACAACTTGGGCTCACATGCAGCAAGCCTTTAACAACAAGTATCGAGATAGTTTTAAGATAGTACATGTGCTCTTCATTAGATTTGGAAAACACCGTCAAATCATCCAAATACACCACCGAAAAGACATCCTTCTCATTTTCAAAAGCCAAGTCCATTGCACGCTAGAATGTGGCACCCACATTCTTTAAACCGAAAGGCATTTTAGCGTAATGAAAGGTTCCCCATGGAGTGGTGACGCTGTCTTGTCTTGGTCATCCTCATGGACAAAAACTTGGTTATATCCGGAATAACCATCAAGTAGCGACATATGAGATGCTCCCACTGCTCGCTGAAGTATATGGTCCATTTTGGGCAGTGGATAGTTGTCCTTTAATGAAACTTTGTTGAGATTTCTGAAATCAGTGCATAAGCTAATCTCACCTATCTTCTTCCTTACGGGCACCAAGTTAGAGATCCAATCTGAAAATCTGATTGGCACAATGATCCCTGATTTGTACAACCTGTTGATCTCCTTTTCAATAGATGGCAGCAACTTTGGATTTAGCCTTCTCAACTTCTGTCTGAATGGTTTTTGATTGTGCTTGATGGGTATAGTGTGCTGAATTATATTGGTGTCATATGTCTTTAAGTCGGAATAGTCCCAAGCAAACACATCTGTAAATGAAGACATCAAACTAATATATTTGTCCTTGATATTTGGCGGCAATGCTTTGGACAATTTTACCAATTTAGGATTTGTAGCTGTCCTGATATTGACCTCTTCCACACCCTTCTCTATTGGCTGCAATGTTGTCTTGCGGGCTACATCATCTTGATCAAAGAGTTCTTCTAGAGGTATCAAGCCTTTGGGAATGATGTTATTCTTCAGCTGCAACACGTCCATTTCATTAATTTGCACCTCATCTGTACCATTACCTTTACCATAGTCATTTTCTTCATCAATTGAGGTCTCTTTGAACTTGCCTTTGTTTTGCAGAAAATCATCAATCTCTTCATCATCTTGGAATACTTGCCAATATCTCTAATTGTCTAGAACGGTTGGATGATGCTTGACATGGATTTCGAATTTGTTGCTAGAGTTCTTAGGGATCTTTAAACTACTCGCTTCCTTGGCAAGAGCATCAGCAATACTATTTTGTATACGAGGCACACATGTCAAGGTGTATTCTGAAAATAATTTCAAAATGTCTAGGACTGCATTACGGTAGGCCCGCATCCTGGGATGCTTTGCTTGATATTTGCCTCTGACTTGCTTGATAACCAATTCGGAGTCGCCATATACTGAAATCCTCTTAGCATTCAACTTTCTTAGAATCTTTAGGCCAGCAATTAGAACTTCATACTCAACTTCATTATTTGAACACTCAAAAGCCAACTTGTAAGAGCATACCCGCACATTACTAGGGACTTTGTTTGGGGCGGAGAAAGGACCGCGTACCCAAATTCCAATTCTAGCGCCATCATTTCCCACTGCTCCATCAAAATCCATGGTCCACAAACCTTCTTCCTCCTCTTGCAAGTGCTGGAAATCTGTTTGTTGTGCCTTGTCTGCTTGCTGTCCATTATTTTCAGCGGATTGCCCAACGGTGTTCTGCTGTTCTTGTTCTTCTTTCTTCAAAACTTCTCTGAAATTTTCTGTTATTTCTAGAATATCATCTGCTTCTACTAACTGACTATCTATATCATTTAAACTATCTGAATACAAAACAAAAGACTCTAAATCTGTATGTACATAGTTAATTGGATGATTTATTGGTTTCTCCTTGCTTGTGATCATGTACTTCATTTTTTGTTCTCGATACAATTTCCTCATTTGTCCAAACACTGGAATCGTGGCATAGGAGAAATCTAGATATAGTGTCCCTTTCAGTTTTGCTACCCAAGACCTGGAAAGAAGCATGCCAAACCTTGGAGGAATGTTTGCTACCACAACATCCATCAAAACATTCTTCATTGGGAGCTAATCCAAACTCACAACCAAGTCTTTGATGAGACCTATACATCTTACTCTGCTAGAATCAAACGAATAGAGATCATGATGTTGCCAGGTGATGTCCAGACCAAGCTTATCCATGATTGCCTTGGGCATGAGACTGTGAGAAGCTCCAGAATCGAACATGGCGTTATGTAACACAAAATCATGCAACCTTAAACTGATGTAAAAAGGTGGCGCATCACTATCAGGAGACTGACCATTTGATGTTGGCCCAAAAATCATTTCAGGTTGATCATCTTCGACATTCACCATGTCAGACATTGGGTCCAAATTCAACATTTTAGATACTTGTCCTTTATAACTATTGTTCTTCAATATTTCAGTCAAGGGGATGGATATCTTCAATTTAGAAATCTCATTCTCTAAATTGAAAGCGGGAATATTTTCTACCTCTTTGACTGGGATTTCTTTCCTTTCCTTTTCCTTTGATGCAACATGCCAATGTGATTGTTCTGCTGATGGTGATTTGCTGCTCTCCGGATCAACCGCCTCCTTTCCTTTCCTTTGTGTAACTGCTGAATCATTCTTTGATGCTTCAACATCCTTTTTTTTTGAATGGGTCTAACCGGCACATCTCTGTTTCTAAGTGCATATCGCTGCTGTTGGGCAGACAAAGCATTCATGTAGCCTCTTTGGTATTCATCTGATTCTTCCTCCAAGACGGTGTCGCTTGCTAGAATGAAATCTACATCGTTGTGTGTAGCTGAATTCTCTGCATGCTCCTCCTCCTCAGTGAGATAAATAGGCAAATCATCCGGAGTAAAGAGGTGATTTTCTTCACCTATTACATTCTCGTCATCATCTAATTCTGGTCCATGCACAAAATTTTGCTGCAAAGGTGTCTGTACTGGCTATTGTGCAATCAGCTCTTGCGCTCGCTAACCTCTCTGTCGTATTCTATACTGTGGTTGTTGCTGCCCACGAGAGTTAGGATTTCTAACTTGTGGCTCTGATTTGTCAAGTTTCACTCTTTCAATAATTTTCTCCACCTTCCGAAGTAGTTGATCTACCGAGGAAGATTCTTCCTTTGCAATGACCTTCTTTTCCGCCTTTGCTCTAGCTCTCTTGATCAGCAGATTTTCTTCAACGCTGACCGCTATCTTCTGGGCCAGTTCTCTTTCTCTCAATTGATAAGCCATCTCAGCGTCAAAACCATCTGAGAACTTCAACATGGCTAGTCCCACAGGTGGCCTTAGATTATCTGGAATTTCATTATAAATTGTATTGGATCTAATGCAATAATCTTGGACCGACCCACCAGCGTTTCTCTTGATTTGCTCATATTCGGCCAGAATTTGAAGAGGATTCTTTTTCACTTCCCAGGGTTTAAAAATTGTCTTTGTAGGTCAGCCAAGGTAGCAGTATGAGCAGCCGAAAAACCTCTGAACCATTTCCTCACTTCACCTGCAACTGTCTGTACAAAAATTCTCATTGCCACATTCTCCGCATTGATCTCATGAAGTTCATAGAAGTCTTCCATTCTATCAACTTGTTGCTGAGAAGTAATGCCATTAGGAGTGCCATCAAAAAATGGGATTTTTCTTTGGTAATTTGCAGGCATATCATCTAAAACTTGAGGCAAAACAAGAGGTGCAAAACAGGAAGCCATCACTCTTGGCGGATTTGTCCTCAGAGGTGTCAGCGGATTGTGCACAGTTTGTAAGGGGCTAGCAATTTGAGTTTGAAGCTGAGCTACTATGTAGTTATCAATAGACCGGTTATCCTTTTCCGCCTCCAAGTCTACAAGAAACTTTGGATTATGGACAGTAGAGTCAACCGCTCTTTCGGACTTGGTTTCGAACAATGATAATTCAAACTGCGTATCAAACTCTACCTCTTCAATATACTCAAAAATGTCCAGACATGAATGGGATTTGAGCACGGGTGATATAGAGCTTTATTGACGATGAATTCTTGAAATCAAATTGGGATTTTCGTAGATGTGTGGAGGGTTGGGATCTGGATTAGCTCTAGTGTATCTTCTAGAAGCCAGCATGCTATTTAGAAAAATCAAAGGACACAACCAACTTTACTAAGCCTATCAAATCCTAAACTTATCATCTAGAAGCTTAGAATTATTAAGAAGCAAGGGGATTTATTTCGTCCCCAGCGGAGTTGCCACTATGTTATCACCTAAATCCGCCTTAAGCTGAAAGAAGGAAAAATTCAGGGTAACCACAAACCAAGCTCAGTCAGGTAGCTAGCCCTACCAGAACAGGAGAGGACTCTCTTCGAGTCACACTCAGTGAATAGATAAACAAAAAGGCCTGAGATGACTTACAATGAACTATTTATCTTAGGCTAGTAAGTGAATATGAATAAAAGAAGTGATTTTTATGAATGACTGTGTTTATGGGATGGTATGGGACCAATGGACCTCAGTGAACATAGAACTTAATACAAAGGCATGGATTACTTCATGAGGAAAGATAGGCGGAAAGCCTAGCAATTTAGTTTAATATAGTGCAGAATGGAGATATTGATTAAGAGGGTGAAAAGGGCATGGACAACATGAATCCTTTTCAACAGAAGAATGAACACTGAACCTGAAATTTTCCCACAGGCACAGCAATAAAATTGAATTCTACCTTAGCTAACTTAGAAAATTTCACTAGAAATGAATATGAAATGAACTATGAAACATAACAAGATACATATGAAACATAAGAGAAACATTTGCTACACTCACAGCCACATGAATCTCATGAAACAGAGCCACTACCTTTCATTAATCCTCTGTAAAAAATATACAATGCAGAAACAGAGTTTCTTTCCCACAGTCTCCCAGAAGTTACAAGCCAACCAACCCTTTGCAAATGGTTTGCATACAATATATAGAATGTGCCATGAAGAGATAGAATGCCCAAGGGTTGGGGAGTTACTCGAATCATTACAAAACGAAGGTGGAGAGCCAAACATCAGCTACAGGTGCAGCGCCATAAACATGACAAATGGCTTGGGTGACACTTTGCCTTCCTTTGCCATTTGGATAGATGCCCATCTGGAGTGAAAATAATTTAAATTCCACCTTTGGTACTGAAAAATTGAAGTGTAGATGAGGGGGCCCACTTACGAAAATTCGCGAAGCAAAATTTCGCGAAACAGAGGCAATTTGGGCCTTTTTTCCTATATGCGTTGCGCCCTTTTCTGTATGTGCCGCGCCAATTTGAGGCCCATTTTGAGGTACTTGTAGGAGTCCAAAATGTGCCCAAGTGTGCTTGTTGGAAATCCCGTCCTGTCTACTTTCCAACCCAAGTGGAATTTTTAATTTGGAGCTCAATTGCCCCTCCAAATCTTCATTCTCCCAGGACTACTTCCTGTGTCACAAAATAGGGGCAGTGAGGCCATTGTTTGGGTGTTTTTGACCTCCTAGAGACTAAAATCATGCCCAAATTTCTTGCTCAAGTACCAGTAGTCGTGATTTTGCATGATGAATCCAAAAATGCAAACCATTTCTCATTTGGAGCTCCCAATCCTATGCGTCACGCCGGTGGCGCAGCGCATATAGAGAAAAAACCTATGTTTGTGCCAAAAAGTTTCCATGTGACCAAAATTGTCCCAAATTTCTCGAAATTTGGGCTGGAGGTTCTCTAAGAGGCACTATGCTGGGCCACAGAAGCTTCAGCAAAGATTCGAAGCCGATCTTGCTCTTTTGCCTCTTTTGTTGCTCTGCTCAATTTGGCCTTCAAGCTCCTTATTCGGGCCTTTTCGCTCATGTTTCTTGCCCTGTAGTGACAAGCCATCCTCCTCAGTATGGTTTTGTCTCTGTTGGCCTTCTCCAGCATTCTCTCCAAGTGTATATTGACTCGCTCTAACCAGGTCTCATGGTCGTTGTTGATCTCTTGCTCCAAGGTAGTGAGCTCAATCCTCCTTTGCTGGGCAGCTTATCGATTCTCACGGATGCTTTGCAGCTCCATGATTGCCTGTTGGTCCTCAAGTTGCTCATTCCTCTGCTCCAAATACTTGATGATCCATCTGGCCCTCTCCACATTGAGTATCAAGTCTTGGATCTCCATGTCCTGCTCCTGAATGGTCATCCTAAGTTGGGCACTTTCCGTCTCTGCCTCATCATCTTGAATGAGGATGACATCGGTCTCCTGTACACCTGATGGTCCCTCATCATACACGGGCTTCTTGCCCTTGTCCAATACCTATGTCACTGATGCCGGAAGCGAGGCCCCTTCCACCCTAGGTGGAGATAACACTCGCTTTTTTGCTGCAAACAAGTGCCTACTGCCTCTCTGATATGTAACAAAAATTGGCATGGTAGTGGTCTCATGGTGCTCATGCTGATGGGAAGGACCACCCATCTCCTACTCTGGCTCTGATAGTACCTGTGATGTGTTGAAGAAGTCACGGGACATGAATTCCTCCCAAACAATTCTCTACAATCCCAATTGATGATCTACCAAAATCCGGATAAGAACAATGTGAAACACACTATTAAGTTGATGCTGAGGGATCTTATGCAGCATGAAGGTGTTCATCCTCTCTATGTTCATGCATATGAAAAACGGGAGGTTCATCATCCTCACCCTGGTGAAGTGCATGAGCAACCGGATGTGATAGGCATATAGTCGAGAGAACCTCCCCTCACAGCTGAAGTATTTCATGATTAATCTCATCAGTGGAGCATATTCATCTTTCAAGTATCTGAAGGGAAAGACTCTTGTGAGCTGACTCAAGAATCTGGCCTGGATGTAAGGCTCATAGTGTTGCCTATCCACCTTCTTCTTCTTATGCCATTGTTCTCCAACATTTGGTATACATGTTGCCACTGATATAGCTTCGGGTGTCAATGTGAAAGTGACCCTTGCCAAGATAGACTAACCTCCATGTAGATGAAGCACAATTAGACGGGCTAACTCATGATGAACTCTAACATTTGCCACCCTTTGACAAAATTCAAAACATGCTAGGTGCTGGAAACATGACATGTCAAGAGGGCATGCTTGTAATTCAATGAGGGTAGTGGGCTCATCCCTGACATGTTTGCCACTCTTGTGATACCTCCTGGGAGCCTGCTCTTCTGAGGATGAGTCACTCTGTGTCTCCATCTCATACTCTAATGAATGTTGTGATGTCATGACTGTAATCTGGACTGTGATTAGGCTGCCTTTTGATGATGGTGTGAGGTTGGGTGCCTTTGTAATATCTGTTACCAAGGGGAACAATGAAATAGGGAGTATTAGGAAGGGAGTAATGTAATGGGAATAGGGGTTATAGGGAGAACTTTGTTTAGGGATATGGGAGGAGTTTGGGTATTTCGATAGGGTAGGTTTTGGGGTTTAACAAGGTAGGGTTTGGGGTATTGTGTTGACCAAATAGTGGAGGGACAGGGGAGAGGATTTGATCGTAATTTAGGGCAGGGGCATTAGGAAAAATGAGAAAGGGAGGATGGGAAAAAAGGTAGGTGAGTGGAGAATGATGGGTGGAATGGAACCTTGGCACTACAACACACTTTAGCAACCCTAGCCATCATGGTTCTTGGTGATTTCTTATGGTTGATTTTATGTATTTGGTTTCATTCAAACATCTCTATAAACCATCATATCACTGATAAAATTTGATGAAAAAGTGATGTTATAAGGCCTACCTCTCAATTTGATAGGCTTCACCAAAATTTGGAAGTGATTGGGCGCTTGTTTCGGCCCTTTGTCTGTGTGCACCGCACGCAAAGCCCAGTGCACCGTGCTATGGGTATTTTCCGCACTTGTGTAAAATTTCAACTGCAGGCAGGCTCTGTGTGTGTCGCGCCCTCTGTGTGCGCCACGCTCCTGGGTATATGCACCGCGCTGCTTGAAACCGCCTCCAACTCCCTCAAACACTCACAATGCGCACTCACACCTTTTGCAACGTTTATCCAAGGCTTGGATTTAGCTCAATGCCTTTGATTTTGATGAAAACTTGTATATATAGCTTTGGAACTGATGGGTTAAATTTTTGCCTCTTCAAAAACCCATTTTTCTAATGTTATGTTTTGGCACTTTTTCACTGACTTTAAAACACACTGATTTTCACTTTCCCTTTGAAATGTTATCTCAAATGATGAAATTTTCGGCACTCTTTACAGGGATTGCATGACAGGACATTTGTCCATGGAAACCATGACTGCATCTGAAGAAATCAACTGACGACTTTTTTGAAAATTTTGTCATAAATGACACTGTTTGACTTTTCTTCAAAACAGACTTTTGAAGAAGAGTCGAAGTCTATCCACATGACGATGAAGCTCTCTGAACCATAACTATGTAAGGGCCTAACTCTGGCTTGCATGGCTTTACTGGACATGTTCAAAGACCAAATTGATGAATCCCTAGACCTAGACATAGAAAATGGCTTTTGTCCTTTAAAGAACCAGACCTTGACTGTCATGGACTTTGATGACTATTGACAAAAGACCTGAGCCAGCAGGAGCCAGACATGACGGGGAATGACTACCATGACCTTCTCCATCAAATTATGGCATGCCCCCTAGCGGAATGCAGCTGGGTGAATGGAGCGGGATACCTAAACATGAAATGCATAAAGAGTTTTGATCTCTGATAGAGGACTGACCAGACCGACTCTAACATATCTATTTATCTTTGTGTACTTCTATTTGCGATATATGTTCTTAATGAATAATATTTTTATGGAATATTGAGCTAATAATGCACGTTCTCTTTAATAAGACTTAATAATTGTACGCAATACATGTTAAGTACTTTCGCGAAGATTATGATGAATTCTATTATGTTTACCAAGTAACTTAAGTAGAAATACGCAAACTCTAATCTAGGGTTGTTTTCTGGTGAGCGTAAGTGGATAAATTGACTGTTAAGGGTCCGCATAGACCAATTATAAACCTTCGTGAAGGTCTAAAGGTTGTTTAAACAGAGTTGCAGTACCGAGCCCTAGGGGCTTACAGATCTGTGCGAAGGTAGATCTAGGGTGCTAAAAGACATCACACTAATCTCTGGATGTGGAAACTTGGTTCCAACATCCCCCCATACTGCTCCAGGTGAGACTGCAGCCTGCGCTATGCAAGTTGTTCTGGAAAGGGCCAGTAGCGTAGAGTTTTGTTGGTTGGTGCAACTAACTCTGAACCTGGGTTAGGACCCCCTAAGCCAACACCATCACTAGGGGAATGAGAACAGATTCAATCTCCAAAAAAATCCCCTGCAAGCCATCTAACCTCTCATACTTGCCATTCATTGTCTTGATTTCACTGCATGGGAGTGCTTGAATTAACCTAAGACGATGTGCTTCTCAAGCTAGTCACCCCAACGGGGATATTTTAAGTTATAATTACTTAAGTTTCAAAAATAAATATGTTTGTATTGATACTAAAATATAAAGTTACAAAAGTTATCTATTTTAGCATCTAGTTTTGATCTGTAAATAACCGGAAATTATAATATTCTTAGATGTGGAAAAGAAAATTGCCTATTTCTTTTGGAAAGATGACTAAGGTATTTATCCTTATATCAAAAGTGGGACAAGTTGAGAGGTATTCCCAAGTCAAATTTTGTTTGTTGGCAATTCAAACTTGCTCCTTAAGGTTTGAACTCTCAACAAGTTCAATGCCCAAGTACGTATGAGTCTCAAACTCTAGCATTTATGTTTACCTAGAGTTGTCACAATTTTCATAGTTTGATTTTTGAGCATGCCGAGAAAGTCAACAACTACCCTTTATAATTTTTTATGCCAAAAAAAAAAAAAAAAAAAACAAACAAACAAACAAACAAACAAAAAACAAAAAATGTCAATTTGCTCATTGAACCTCAAGATCATTTTCTAAATACAAATTAAGCTCTCGCTCTTTTACCTTACTAAGATTTGTGACTATGGTTTTTGCACTCAAGGAAAAAATATTGATTGGAAAGGAGTTCATCCTAAGTATTTTAGGATGAAGACAAAGCTCCTTTCAAATATAGCTACACAAATTATATCTATATCTATATCTATATCCATATATATATATATATATATAATATATATATTTAATTAATTAAAATTTAGTGTTGTTTGAATTTTTTTTAACCATTTTATTTTGATAAAGATTACCATATTTATTATAATTAATATATTATTTATTTTCATTTACCTTTTATTATAATGATATATCACAATTTAAAATGATTATATAAAATGCTATTAATCCCATCACACCTAATCTAATTATTTTTAATTTATTAATTATATTTAATATTATTAGACTTCCAATTCAAAATATTTAACTAATATATAAATTATAATAAATTCTCGCACTTTTTTTTATAAAAATAAAATAGTCATTCTCGCACTTTATAAAAATGACTATTTTACTCTCAAAATTTATTTATAGATAAGTTATTTTTTCCATTTTTATTCCATTTAATTTTAAGAATAAATCTATATTAATCCTAATAAAATTGGAACCTTTTATAAAAATTATGTTGGCCTTTATATTTTAATTATAAATTATAAATTAGTTTATTATTTTATATAATTTTTCCGTTATAATTACAAACAAGTATATTATTAACTTAGTTTATTATTAAATTTTCAAACCATTAGTATGGTATAAACAAATGACGATTTTGCTTAGAAAAGAATGGTTTTCCTTTAATGATTTTGAATAAATGTATTTGAAATTTTTTAGAAATCTAAATTATAGTGGTCATGTTTCATAATTTTAAGTATTTCAAAAATAGTTTTTGAGAGTGTTAAATTATTTCTACTATTAAAAATCTTCTAAAAAAAATCATGATAAAAGAAAAATTATTAACAGTGCATTAAATTTTATTGACTTAATATTAATAAATCTAAATTAATAAAGATTATATTTGAATGACTCATTTGGTACCGTATATGAAAAAATTGTTAAGAAAGAAAAAGACAACACGGATATAAATTTTTTAACCCTAAAAACATAACACCATCACCCACATTTTCCATAAGTGGAGGTGGGTGTGGGGCCATACTACAAATCATCAAAGATGTTTCACTTGAATTGACATTCAACAATAGAACATATCACAGAACCATTCGTGACAACGAGGATTAAAAGTGGTACAGGCACTGTACGTTGTTTCAAGAATACATGGCATCCAAAAAAATCTAGCTGTGATCGATCGAGTCATTCTGTCATTCTCTTTGTTAATGTCATCACCTGACAGGTACATGCCCTCAAAATATTATCTCCTCCTCACCTCATAGTAAACGTTGGTTTTTGGTATTCTAATCGTGCCCAGGAACGACAGATAACGGTGGTTCATATCTGTTTGTCGCTTATCGCAGTGAACCTCTGCCCTGCCCAGTGTCGTTACTTGAGCCAGGCAATACCTGCAAGCCTTATTTTGACAGATGGCGTATTGTTTTGGAGCTCCTTGTCATTGGATTAGAGAAGATCTACAAGTTGGTATGTGTTTAACCTATTTGGAGGTGCAGTCAGTTGGATGATTAAGAAACAATTTGTAGTGGCACTATCAACTGCAGATGCATAATACATGGCAGCCACTCATGCAAGCAAGGAAGTAGTTTGGTTGCACAGATTGTGTTCAAGTATGGGGTTAGTATAGGGAGCTATAAGGATAGACTGTGATAGCTAGAGTGAAATTTTCTTGGCAAAGAACCCTGCATATCATTCAGAGACAAATCACATTGATGTTCAGTATCACTTTGTGAGGGATATGATACAAGACAAAAAGGTTTTGTTGGTAAAGGTGGACACTTTAAAGAATGCTACAGATGCATTGAAAAAATATGTGAGCTCTGAGAAGTTCTCTTGGTGTAGAGAAACAATGGGCATTGCAGGGCTGGATAAATGACTAAGCTCTCTTGTGGCCCCTTGTGGAAAGAAAACAACAAGTGGGAGAATGTTGGGTTGTGTTATATTCTTTCCACAACTAGCCCACGTAGTTAACCAAGGGGTTAGAGGGGGGGTAGAGCCCCCCCTTTGTTGCGCCGATTGCATAGCGAGGAGGTCATAGGGGGTTTAAGGAGTGTAGGTTACCCCACTCTCTAGGGTCCAGGGCAGTGCCCTGGAAAATTTTGGTTTTGGAACCTATGTTAGGTTGGGTAGACCCACCTATGGTTTTGTGCATGATTTTCACACATGTTTTCGGACACAATGGTTTTCGATCCATGGTATTGGATGCGATGGTTTTCGGTCCATGGTATTGAATGCTTCGGCATGTATAAATATGTATTGTAACATTAAAAGGAACATAATGAAAAATCAAGCTAGTAGTCCCGATTTTGGGATCCAGGGTAAAATCTTTGTGTATATGTGTTTTATGTGTTATTCTCTCGCATTCTTTATTTTATGTGGTTTAGAAATCATATGCAAGTAATTTTTGTCCGAGGTTAAAACCTACATCGATGACACTAGAAGGGTCTAAAAGTTAGGAAAAGAATGAACTCGTAGTGTGCACAACACACTTTTTAGTGATTGCGAGACATTTATATAGGATGGTGTTGATGAAATATTGTGAAGATATGTGCCAGATTTTGAGAGAGATAACAATGTTCTTACTGAAGCTCATGGAGGGGTTACGGGAGGACATTATGCGAGAAAATCGACTGCATAGAGGATTTTGTGTGCAAGTCAATGGTGGCCAATGCTGCATAAGGATTCCAAGGTGTATTGTAAAGCATGAGATGCATGTTAGAGAACAGGATGGCCATCACGGAGGGATGAGTTTCCACTACAGCCTCAAGTGTCATTACAACCATTTGAAAAATGGGCAATTTATTTTGTTGGGGCAATTCAGCCCCTAGGAAAGAAAATTGGTGCACACTATATCATCACTGCAATAGAATATCTAACCAAATGGGTAGAGGCACAGCCAGTTAAGGATTATACAGGGGCTACAATTTTTTTTTTGGAGTATATCTTAACTAGATTTGGTTGCCCGAAAGTGTTGATGAGCGATATAGGTACACACTTTCTGAATGAAATAATCAACACGTGAAAAGAAGAATTCCAAGTCTACCATCAGAAGTGTACACCGTATCATCCATAGGCCAATGGAACTGTTGAAGCCTTCAATACGATTTTGGAGAATGCACCTATGAATATCTACAATGTACAACGAAATGACTAGGATGTGCATGTACCTACAGTACTATGGGCTTATAGGACTACTTGCAAGAATCTTACAAGACAAACGTCATTCAGATTGGTATATAGTGTCGAAGCTGTAATGTCGATGGAGTACATTGTGCCTAGTCTGTGCATAGCAGCTCTCATAGGTATGGAAGATCGCGAAGCCTTGGAGGAACATCTCGCACAGCTGATGGAGATTGAGGAGGACCGATTCTTGGTAAGATTCCATCAGCGAGTACAGAAGGAACGTGAAAAAGCTTGGCACGATCACCACATCAAGCTTCGCACATTCAAGGTAAATGATCTTGTCTTATTATATGATAGTAAGTTCACTAAATTTTTGGGGAAATTTCAAATGCACTCGATGGGGCCATTTATTATCAAAGAGATTATAGATGGAGGAACAATTCATCTCATGAAGCTAAATGGGGAACCTTTTCTGAGAAGAGTGAATGGGAGCCGATTGAAGTTGTATACAAGGGATCCTGCACAATGACTATATGGCTGTAGGATAGTCTTAATGCTCCAGGAAGTTGCAAGGGAGCACGAGACTATGAACTACACTGCTAGGGATGGAGGACTATGCAGCAAGTGGGTTGCACGGAAGATGATGAAGATACAACCTATGAATTTTTGTGCAGGAAGTTGCACTATGGAAGCAAGTGTCGCATATCACAACAGAAAAGTGACCATTGAAGTCATTTTTCATGACTTGATAAAAAATAACTTGGATCAAAAATACGGTTAAGAGGAGTGGGTTGGTGGAATTTAAGGAAAAAAACTTTCAAGATCTACCACCAAATCAACATTAATTGTTAGAATTTGGGGGGAACGGTTGGATTCAAATTCAAAACCCCCTATAAATTGTGCATGCTGGTCCAATAGAGAACAATTTGTGCCCTTAGAGTTGTTTTTGAGATTTGTTGTTTATCGCCTATGAACCAATCATATTGGGAGGATTTAGTTGTGAGCCCTGCATTTGATAAGTTGTTTGAGTTGAATTAGAAATTCATTTTCGAAAATATGCTTGCACCAAGCCCTGTAGAAACCATGAGTAATGGTGGCGATGTTGCCTCTGAGGGAGCTTCCCCAAAAGATATGAGTATGGAAGCTCCAACTCCTTTGCCTACGACGCTGAGGTCACCTAGGCTGAAGCCTACCCCTGCAAGAGAAACCCTGACAGCTAAACCAAAGAAGGATAAGCAGAAAAAGCTGGTACTAGTGCGCAAATCCCCCAAGAAGCATTATTTAGCACATAAACAAAAGAAGGACAAGAAGCCTAAGAAGGTAGTTGACCTAGAGCAGAATAAGGCCAGGGTACAGAGGATATAGATGATGAGGGAGTGAATCCCATCACAAAGCTACCCGACTATATCTCTCCATGCAAGGGGAAGGCGAAGGTCACAAAGGACCCATATTCAGAGAATTTTTCCATTTCTACAACCGTGCTACCTGAGCAGGTTCCCTTTGAAGGTCCTCGCTTGCTCGGATCCCACTGCTGAATATGGAAGATTGGGACCTCACAGATCATGCTAGGTTCCCTCACTTAGAAATAGATAGTATATGAAGCATGTCTACTATGTGGAGTCCGGGGTTACCACATTAGAGATGGTGGAATGGATCTACGATGTGGATAATTTGGGATTACTAAATATGTTGTGGGTTCCCCATTATCACCACACCCCTATAAATACAATTTGTGTGCACCAACTACTCACTTTGGTGCACATGGGTGCTTATGGCTAGGAGGGCCTATCCCCATCACTAACATGCTTATCCACTAAATCCCACATCTGACATATGAAGTTCTGAATCCAGCCAAGGAGTTTGGTGGAAATACGCGAGAAAAGGACTTGGCAGAAATAATGAAGAAAGAATTTGATCTTGTGAAGAAGGAGTGAGGATATTCCATCCTATCAATAAATGACCCCGAAGTGCAAATTTCCACGCAAATATTACCAGGGAAGGTAATGAGAAAGTGTCGCACGGATGATGTTCCAGCGCTTGTAGTGTCCCTAGCTGCACAGTGTGCGAATGACGTGCAGTTCAACTGGTCCAAGTATCTCTATCAAGAGTTCCTGGCAAACTGTCGCGAGGCCCATGATGAAACCAATTCCTTTGATTATGATTGATTGTTGATGTCTATTATGTTGGTTGCATAAGAACTACCGGAGGATAGCCAGTTTCCTCCATAGGAAGAAGGATTACTGAAGGCAGCGCAGTTCTTCTCCTTGTGGGCTACAAAGGACCCCGTGCGATCACAAAGACAAAGATATTTTGGGTCTTAATGAAAATGAGTCTTTGCATGGCCATCAATCAACAACCATAATTGTCCCCATTATACACGCAGTTGTCAGCCTATGCAACATTCAAGGCTGACTTCCACCAAGTTTACATTCAAGTGTGGAAGGATCCACAACAAAAATGGAATGACTTGCCATATTTGGTGACGAAGACAGATGTGCAGGAGGTGATCGCATGATGGTCGACAGAGTGGCACACCCCGTCAGACTTAAATGTTCAAACAAGTAAGGGCATGGGAAGTTCGGTAGCGCAGAAGAGAAAGGAAGAAGCTAAGCAAGCTGTGCAGAACCTGGCTACATAGAGAAAGAAGGAAGCCACTAAGAAGGCTCAAATGGAGAAAGAGCACACTGCCAAGGAGTAAGCAGAACAAGAGCAGCTTGAGTCAGAAAGAAGTGGAAAATCACCTTCACCAAAGATCGAGAAGGAAGAACTATTTGAACAATGAGGAAAAGGAGATGAGGGACAGAGCACCCCCTTCATTTTGAAGAAGCGCGAAAAGGGGCAGTAGGAAGGTGCCTTTAAAAAGAAAAAAATCGGACAAGTCACAAGGTAATCCCATGGTCTTGACGGAGGGTGATCTCAATGAGATAGCGGATAAAATAAGGGACACTATGACTGAAGTGCTACAGTAGTTCAAGCAATAGTATATGTAGACACTGGGGAGCATGCAAAAGGATCTGCGCGAGCTACAAATCCAAGAAAACAAGATATAGGTGGGCACTGGTCAAGCAAATGCAAAATGACCAAGCCTCACACCTGGGATGTGTCAAGGAGCCGAGCTGGTAAGGACCCTCGACCTTAGAACAGTTACATTACCAGAAGGGTCACTTCACGTAGACACAACCAATGGTCATGTCATCCTAAGCAAAATCAAGAATATCACATTGAACATAGTAGCGCTCCCTAACGTGATCCTCCACGCTCTGCATGCAGGAGTGACATAGGAATTGAAAGCTCGGGAGCAGCGTGTTCTCAATATCATTAGCGAATACAGAGTGAACAATGAGAAGATCTTCATTGATAAGAGGTAGGCCTTAAAAGAAAAGGAGACATTGCAGGCACAGAGTTCCCGATTGGAGTCTGCAGTCACAGAGGCATGCAGAATAGTGCATGAGCTTCACATCCCTTAAGATGCACAACCAGAAGCGAAGATCATAAACTTAGTTGCTGGTGTGTGCATGGCTAAAGTAGAGGTTGGCCGAGTTCAATTTGAACTCAATATGAAGATCACGGAGCTACAGTTAAAATTGTAGCCCACAACTCTACCTGAGGTTCGGGAGCAACATGGAGCCGCCATCAAAGAAGGAATGGCCACCTTAGATGCCACAGTCACTGACTATTTAACATTATTTGAGAAAGAAATGGAGTTGGTGATGACTCTGCAGGAATATCCAAACCTGTAGACACTGAATACAGAGGTCAGGGAGCTGCAGAGGTAGTATGATGAAGTCAGGGCAACGACGCGCTCCATTGTACCAACACAATGCCTAGCCAAATTGTAGGAGGAGAAGTAGCTCCTCGCGTAGGTAGAGGCAGCATGGAAGGAGGCCTTTCTTAAGGTCAGGCTGCAGCCTTGGTTAGAGGAGTCTTACGAGGTCATGACCAATATTCAGAAGAAGGTAACGGGCTTGCAACAAACACAATGGACAATGAGGCTAGCTGCAAAAGGACCAACTATAGAGAAGTTAGCTAAGGAGGTGAAGCAGGCAGCCACTCAGAGTGTTGCTGAAGTTACCGTGATCCAAGTAGAGTTGGAGGATCTTCACAGCAAGATCGCAGCGCCAGCTGAATGACTTGAGGGTGAGTCACGATCCTTGCACGTTGGGGGCCTGTTGGGATCGAGTCCCCAGGGTGAGTTTTGGGGTTAAAATAACCCAAGTTTTGAAGTATTTTTGTAAATGATGTAAAGTCTCCATGATTTTTGGATGCGGAGCGCGTAGATGATTAGGAACCAAATGGGTTTTAGTCCCTTTTTTATGTAAAGGTTGATTCGGCTTTGAGATCCACCCATGGCTCACGAAACATGGATTGTATAAATAGGTGTGTCTTAGACAATCTAAGAGAGAAGATAATCTGAGATGTAATGGTTCAGTAGAAGAAAAGTGATAGCGCAGAGAAGTGGGTGAGATAGGAGAGAAAGGATTTGTAGCTGAGTGCATAGAGGCCTAAGTAGAGTCCGTAGCCGAGTGCGTGGACCCTTGCAGCTGAGTGCACAGAGGCCTAAGTAGAGTCTGCAGCTGAGTGCACGAACCCCTGCAGCTGAGTGCACAGAGGCCTAAGCAGAGTCCACAATTAGGTGCGTGGACCCCTGTAGCTAAGTGCATAGGGAAGTGTTGAATTTGTATTCTGAACTCGAAATCAATAAAGATTTGTTTCTGAAGAAATATTGTGTATGTCTGTTTATCTCTGTTTACTTCTGTTTGCAATATATGTTGTTGATGAATAATATGTTTATGGAATATTGAGCTAATGATGTGTGATTCTCTTTAATAAGACTTAATAATTGTACACAATACATGTTAAGTACTTTCATGAAGACTGTGATGAATTTGTTATGTTTACTAAGTAACTTAAGTAGACCTGCGCGAAGTCTAATCTAGGGTTGTTTTCTAGTGTGCGTAAGTGGATAAATTGACTGTTAAGGGTCTACAAAGACCAATCGTAGAACTTTGCAAAGGTCTAAAGGTTGTTTAAACAGAGTTGTAGTACCGAGCCCTAGGAGCTTATAGATCTGTGCAAAGGTGGATCTATGGCTCTAAAAGACATTACACTGATCTCTGGATGCAGAAACTTGGTTCTAGCATTCCCCCATACTGCTTCAGGTGAGACTACAACCTACGCTACATCGGTTGTTGCCAAAAGGGCCAGTAGTGTATGGTTTTGTTGGTTGGCACAACTAACTCTGAACCTAGGTCAAGACCCGCTAAGCCAACACCATCACCAGGGGAATAAGAACCGACACAATCTCGAAAAAAAGTATCCTGCAAGCCACCTAACCTCTTGTCCTTGCCATTCAGTTTCTTCATTTCAACCGCATGGGAGGGCTTGAATTACCCTAAGACGACGTGTTTTTCACGTTAGTCACCCCAACGGGGACACTTTAAGTTTCAAAAATAAATATGTTTGTATTGATATTAAAATATAAAGTTACAAAAGTTATCTATTTTAGCATCGAGTTTTGATTTGTAAACGACTTGAAATTATAATATTATTAGAGGTAGAAAAGAAAATTGCTTATTTCTCTTAAAAAGATTACTAAGGTATTTATCCTTATAAAAAAAGTGGGCCAAGTTGAGAGGTATTCCCAAGTCAAATTTTGTTTCTTGGCAATTCAAACTCGCTCCTTGGAGGTTTGAACTCTCAACAAGTTCAATGCTCTTATAAGTTCTAATGTCGACAACAACTACCATTTATACGTTCTTATGCCAAACATGAGGAAAAAACAAAAACAAAAAATCGCAATCTGCTTAATAGCATTTTCTGAATACAAATTAAACTCTCACTCTTTTACCTTACTAAGATTTGTGACTATGGTTTCTGCAATGAAGGAAAAACTATTGTACTCAAGGAAAAACTATTGCCAACGAAAACAAAATTAGATGGAAAGGAGTTCATCGTAAGTATTCTAGGATGAAGACAAAGCTCCTTACCAGTATAGCTACATAGGTCTTTCATAATATATATATATAGGTAAGATTTACAATATTTTTGATAATATATTATTTATTTCTCATTTACCTTTTATTATAATGATATATCACAATTCAAAATTTAATTCTATCAAATACTAATTAATCCCTAACCCACCGTAATCTAATTATTATTATTTTTTTATTATTTATTATTATTACACTTCAATTTCAAATATTTAACTAATATATAAATTATAATAAAATCCAGCACTTTTTTATAAAAATTATTATCTTTACTCGAAATTTATTTTATAGATAAGTAACTTTTCCATTTTTTTATCTCATCTGAAGTTTAAGATAAATCTATATTACCCTAATAAAATTGGAACATTTATAAAATTTATGTTTGGCTTTATATTTAATTATAAATTATAAATTAATTTATTATTTCATATAATTTTCTGGTTATAATTACAAACAATTATATTATTAACTTAGTTTATCATTAAATTTTCAAATCACATTAGTATAGTATAAACAAATGACAATTTTGCTTAGAAAAGAATGGTTTTCTCCTATTTTGACGGATGGCGTATCGTTTCGGAGCTCCGTCCCGTTGGGAAATGGAAGGACCCATCAAAATAAGATACTACTTGCATAGGGGACCACCACGACCAGGACCACAACTTGTTTGTATGCCGACTAATTATGGCGCATTATTTTTAAAACAGCAGAAACCTCAGAACTTTCCACAGAAACCCTAAATAGTTATCTCGTTAGGTCGAGGGTAGATTGTGCAAGTTGGGTTTTCTGTAACATGCGCAGCGCAGTCTCATTAATAGTAATTTTTTATTATTTAAAATGTATATTTAAATGTATAGTAAATTTATCATTTTTAAAAATCTTAGAATTTTATAGTTAGGCTTTGGAAATTGGTTAATTAATTAAATTTATTTAAACGATATTAATTCAAAAAATTATGTATAATATGAATATATATGAAAATCTGGATTCAAAATTTTAAAATATTTGAATTTTTTTTAAATTTCCCGACTCATATTTATAGTTTTAAAAATATTTATTAATTTGAAAAGAAAAAAACATCTCATCATCAAACTATATGATTGAAAAAACCAAAAAAAACTCCATGTGATAATGATTTTATCTTTTGTTTATTTTTTATATTTTTTTTATGAGATAGTAAAAAATATACTCATTTATCAATTAAAACAAAAATGATTCTTACATAGTAACATAGTCCTTGCCTCTTTTGATAGTTATGGATATGTTACCATGATTAAAAAAATACAACGTCCAGTTATTAAAAAACACTCCCGATCTTCTATGACATAGTTTATATTTCTTATTTTGCACGGCCATTCTCTTACACAACATTAAAAAATACTTATGGCTAAAAAAAAGTTTGTGTTCCTTATTATATGTTATTTTTTTAACATAATGATGTAATGAAATCCTTTTCCTCCACAATTGAGGCGAGATACATAGCCGTCAATAAATTTCATGTTATCTGGCCATAAATGAACAGCGGGTGTATGTGTCCACGATTTTAACTAACGGTAGGCATATACACCAGCTGTTCAGACCAATAGTATGAGAAATATGACTTGCCAAGATACATGCGTGTAAACAATTCGTGCAGCCTGAGTTTGATGGGTTTCGTGTGTATACGAGGGCTTAGTGTGCATGTGGTTTCGAATTGAAAAATGATTATGAGAGGCCGATCCGAAAGATTCTGCCGCGACAAATAAGTGGATGGTATCAAAATTATCAATAATAAAATATATTTTGTACTTGGTAGTTGTTTGGGTACAAAAGTTTTTTTTGTAAATTAAATAATGAATAATAACCGCATTGTTATATTCAGAAAAGTTTAAATTTATTATATAATATAATTATGAAAATAAAGTTAATGTGAAAGTTTGATTTAGTAATTTGAAATTAAAATAATAACTAGTATCCATATATATAAAATAAAATAATCTTGTTATAATATTATGTTTTCTTTTAAATAATCTTAGATTATTTGGGTGGCTGGATAGCTCCAAAATATTTTTGTAAATTAAAATAATGTATAATTAACAACGTTCGTATATTCAGGAAAGTTTGATTAAGTAATTTGAAATTAAAATAATAAATAGTATTCATATATTTAAAAGCGATATATATTTATATGTTAAGTTTTCTTTAAAATATTTTTTTTTATTTTATATCTGTAATTGGAAAACAAAGTTAAGAAAGACTTGATTCAACAATTTTGAAATTAAAATGACGAATAATATTTTTATATTTAGAAATAAATGATCATTTTTTAATAGAGAAGATAAAGTTAATGGGCAAGATTTTGGCTTACCAAACAACTTGAACATTTATATATAAATTGAAAAAAAAAAAATAAAGAATGTTCTTAATCATGAATCATACTAGAATGGTTCAAAAACTCTTTGAAAAAAAAAATTTCTAGTGATTTCCACTAAATTTTTTTCCTTAATGTGGAAGTAATTTGAAGTTGATTTTTTGTATATTTATTTAATTTAATATAATGTTTATAAATTTAAATTTATTTTGAGAGTATTAAGAGGTGGTGGGGTCTTCAACATTATGAGGGAAGCAAAGTTGTTATTTATGATATATAGGGTTTAGACAATGTCTCAATAACTTTGTTGAAACTTAGTTTCTATAGCAAGGTTTTTCTATCACAAATGAAGGACTAATATCCTTACTAGCATTAGGAAACCTTCTACTAAGATGTTTACCATTTTCCTGGAATACAAGGCTTATTGGTAACTAATAATACCTTTAAAAAAATAAGTGTTCAAAAGTACTAGAATCAATGGTGCATTAAATTCCATTTATCAAAACGATGAATTGAAAATCTTATTAAAATGTACTATCTAATAAATGCATGTTTTGTATCTATTATCTATTTATAATGAATTTAAATATAACCAATTCTAGCTGATGAATATATGTTATTTAGCTTAACATGAATCTTTAGGTTATTGTGATTTGTCACAATTTATCATCTTAAATGCTTGCATGTTTGTATTAGATTGTAATTTTACATGACAATATTACTATTAGTAATGACATTTATAAAATGTCTTTAGTTACAATATTGGTAAATTTATCAGAAATTATTTACATTTTTTTCCCACAAGGAAAAATCATAATTTTCATTAGATGATGAAAATTACATGTTGTACATGCCTCAAAATCACATCCAAAAATATTGTAGATAAGAAGTTTATGTTACAACTTTTTATACTAACTAGTATCATATAGTTTGCACCTACAAAAAATGGTATGAGTAAATCCAATATCATATAAGTTGCATATACAAAAACCATGTGAGAAATAGAGTATCATGTGCATGATAACCTATGTCAAGAAAGGTATATTGTAAAAAGGAGGGGAAAAATTGTTATGATTTGATCATGCTACCAATTGTAACCAAGAACTACCCACACTATCCCTGAATAAATGTATATCAGTCTTATCCTCTGTCTATTGTAGAGGTTCTATAAATGTCCTATGATAATATACATAATACTCCTGACTAATCTGCTCTAATATCTACCAAACTCCCTTCTTCTGTTGAGCCTCCTCCTTGGAAAGTTCATTTGAAATGGTATTTCTTTCCTTGTAAATATGAAGACATGATATATAGTAAAAAATATTTTGATCAACAAAAGTTCCTACAAAATTGGCCTAAGTCTGTGAATGTGACAAAAGGAGTGTTGATTGAACCAATTCACCATTATATCTGACTCTCTAAAAAACTATAGCTATCAACATCCTTTTTTAGTAGCAAAAAGGAGAAGTAATTTTAGACTTAGAAGTTCAACAAAGTTATTTTTTCCATTGCCCAAATTAGCGTTTAATTTGAAGGAATGATTCTCGTTCAGATACAGTATTCCCCCCCTCCGCATTGGCTTCCTTCTTGAGGTGAACCATTTAAATAGGCCCATAGCCTAGATTTATCAACCTGCTCCTCAACAATGTTGTAGATTCTTAAATTTTCTTCCTCAGTCGGAATAAAGTCATAGATAGAAACTACTAGGCCAACAATTATTTCAACACAAAACAGTTTATCTTTAAAAATAAGATTGTTTCTTCTGAGTCATATTTCCCATCTGATGATTGGAGGAAAATTTCTCAGCTTCTTGTGATTTTTCATCCACCAGGCATACCAAGTTAAGTTGTAGGATTAACCCTCCCAACAATTCCCACCTGATAAAGCATTGTATACCAAATTCCAAATTTGTTCTAAGATTAGACATGTTACAAATAGGTGGTGAATCGAGTCTTCTATTTTACACTAAAATTTGTCACCATGACTATTTGCAGTTAGTATGGCTCCATCAACAGTCATACTATCCTCCTTGGCAAGCCTCATACCTCTGCTCTCCATGTCAAACTTCAAAAAAGAGAGAAAGTCATTAAAAACATATTTATCTCTGGGTACGCAGGTTCTCTCTACCTTACCTGCGTGTACGCACTCCAAGTTCATTATACCTGCGTACTTGTATGCTATGTATGTCAAGGAATGGGTGTGTACCCCTGTAAAGGTCAAAAGGCACGAGTTTCATCTTAAAAAGGTTACTTGTGGTCATTTCTAGAGCATTCTAGAAGATTGTTTGACGTGTATTGAGCACCTCCAGATGGTTCATGCATCCCTATGAAAGAGGAACTTATCCCATCAAGAGAGGAGCTACCCCATCCAAAAGAGGGGCTTATCCCATTGATGTTGGACCTGATTAATTTCCTCTAGAACATTATAAATACAGGCATTGGGCCAGAGGAGGGGAGGTTGAAAGCTGAACATTCCAAAGGGTAGATGATGCTGGAATTAGGACTTCCTTGTAGAAGCTTGTGAGGAGAGATTCCCATCCTTTCTTGTTTCATTTGGAAGTGGGTGAGCTTATCAAAGTAAAGGAAAATTCTTGCTAGACCCTGGGAGGAACTTGCACAACACCAAGGCTCAGGATGTAATGGTTTCTTTTGTTTCCTATTAATACAAATAAGTCCATTCTTCTCAACAATTTGTTATTAATGAGTTGTTTCATATACTCCTTGGTCTGTATGTTGAATATGTTTTATTTTATGAGATATTCAGGTGCTATTTTATCGTTTGATTGTTAGTGAATGCAGGTTTCGAAGTGAAGGAGGAGCTCATCCGGATCAACGAGGTTGGACTACTACAACAGCGTTGGACTACAGGTAGGATCTAAACACTTGATTTCTTGTATGGTAAATGCATGTTTAGAGAAGGATTGCTCTTAATTGTCTTGTTTGTCACTAGAAAGTCTTAGGCTTCTAGGGAGGTTGGTTTTGTCCACAAGATTAAATCTTTCCGCATGACAAATTGGCGAATCCGCCGGGGACTCCATTAATGTGAATGATTTTTCCTTTGTGTGACACTTTGATCTGAAAAGAGTCATTTCTTTTTTGGTTTTTGGCTATTTGACTGTGTATTTGGGTGGGCTAGCTTAGAGTTAAGTTAGATTTTAGCTTTTCTTAATTTTTCAGTAGTATGCACCCTCTGAGTTGAGCACAGTGCGTACCTGTACGCACTGCAGTTTTGTACACAAAGCGTGCACGCACCTGTGCAAACAGGCTGCCTGCGTACCCTGTCAAAAGTGAGAAAATTTCCATTTTTTCCATTTTTCCTCTTAGATTTTGTCTTTAATTAGTTTTTACTCCCCAGATCCACTGGTTATCTGTCAGAGATATTCACCTGAACTTGTTTCGTTAGCATCAAGAGTTTTAGTGAAATTCATAGAAGTTCTAGCCCTAGGGTTTGATTTTTGCATTGGTCCTGTAGTGACTTTGACTTTAGAAGTTGTGAAACCTTGGATCTCTCTGGATTTATCAGCCTTCTTAGGAGTCGGACCTGTCATAAAGTCTACCTGTGTGAGCAACCTACCTTTGTGTTGTCTCTTTGTGGAATTTCGAATTAGCTTGTTGATTGAAGTTGTGAATTTCATTCTTAAGAAAAGAACAAAAGAGATTGATTTTTGTTTTTGACTGGTTTATGATTCTGCATGAGTTGGTCCTTGGTTTGATTGTTGCCGAGTAAAACAACCTGGAATCATCTTAGTAGGCTTTTTCCTCTTTAGATTTGCTTTTAGGTAAATTTCCTTTTGATTTGCTTCTGAGTGAGTTTTTCATAGATTTTTATAAATTTTGAAATTGCTTTTGTTAAAATAGTTTTATATGCTTTGTTAAATAGG
>APFE031129930.1:0-26651 GCA_000404065.3 Pinus taeda
AAATCCTCACAAAGGAAGTCAGCTCAATTGAACTAGACCCCCTTCGCGCACTGCTCGGCCAGGGCAGCCATAGGCACTGGTACTTTCGCATTAGTTTTCCAACCAAGATCTCGGTGGCTACGCACACACCTTTGTCCTTAATACTTGCAATTCCATAGCCGCGCTTCTTTTTCTCCAGCTTGTACTTGGTTTTCATGGCTTCCGTGACAGCCAAATCGCTACTTTTAAAACTATTTACTCGGGGTCCCTTCCCTTACATTGAAGCTGAGAAATCATGTGAATAAGTTCCGTGGTGATGGGAATAGGCTCCTCCAGCCATAGATACCCATCATGCACCAGGCACAACAGCTACCTGATGATGAAAATGGTGATGGGAACGCAGTGAAAGTGGAGTATCCATTGTAAATGAAGTAACCCAACCTTCTCTACACTGCGCAACCATTTTCGCAGCTCCAACATGATCATTGGCCTATCCACCTTCTGTTTCATCAAGCTTTCTGTCATTAGGTGTGGGAACTTCTCGTTGTCTATGAGGTCCCAATCTTCAAATTTCAGGGTAGGCACCCAGCTGAGGGGTGGACCTTCAAAAGTAATGTCGTCAGGGAGGAATGGGGTCTGGAGCACACTCTTCATGGCCTCTAGGTCTTTTGCCACCCTAACTTTCCCTTTCCATGGAGGGACGTACATGGGTAACATTTTTTGTAGACGACATTGGTGGAACATCCTCCTCCCCATCATCTTGCACCTCTATTTGATCAATTAGAGTTTGTAAGTTTTCCTCCTCTTCGTCTGCTTCAATGGTGACAACTTTGCCTTTTTCTTCCATCGACAATTTGTTAAATCATGGGTTTCTTGGGGATACATGGACTGGTCCCATTGTCTGCTTATCTTTCTTCGATCGTGGTGTCTGTGGCGATTTTGGAACTTCTGGCACAACTGCCACATCTCCGAGCTCCGTGTGGACCACATGGGGCTCCGCGGCATCACCAATGGTGTCTTCAGTGAATCGCACTCCTGGTCTGGTAGCAATCATCATGTTTACACAAGATATGTTCTGTCATATACTCAAAGGTGGTAAGAGCGCTTGACGCTCAATGCTCTTTACCTACTCAAATCTCAAACAACAAAGTGTTGTCTCGTGGCTAGCCCTGGGGGTTTTATAGCATCTTTTGAATTTGAATTCGACCATTCCCCCCACTTCTGAGTCATTAATTCCTTCTTGGTGGAAGATCGTCCCAAATCTAGCTCTTAATTCATGTCTCAATTGCCCACCGCGCACTCTTCTTTGTCTTAAATTGGACATCTTGTCATGAACAGTGACACCAATGATCACTTCCCAGCCTACCCACATGGCAGCGCAGCACACTCTGCATGAGCGTGACCCCTGTGACATGCCGATCCTGTGTGCAACCTCCTTGTCACACAATTCCCTCACAGACTCTTTTATAGTCCCGCGCTCTCTTTCAACTACTTGGAGCGTTGAGACTGTGCTCCCTATGGCTAGTCAGGTGGTCGCACCACCTGTACGAGACTTCAGTTCACCTTCTAGCCTAGTCCATGGGCACTCCTCAATTACCCTCATGACAGTCAATGCTGCACATTCTTCCTTATGTGATGCACTTCCTTGGTTACTTTGTTTGGTAAGGTGTGGTCGCAGCCATGGTAGCAGAGTCAAAAATTATTGGTGACAATCTTTTAATGCAGTAGTATGGTTGTTCGTATCTTGTCTTGTCATTATTAGTTTATCAACACGACATGCTTGTGTAATCTCGTTGTCTAGTTTTTTGAGATTTGCACCCATTAACATGCTTTTCTTCCTCAGTCGTACCTAATCTTCTTCAAGTTCACGAAGCTTAAGGTTCCCTAGCCGAATGGCTTCCTAAATCTGCATATGTTCGCCCTCGTGTAGCTACATAATTCCTTCATCTTGGTCCTTGCGTACTTTCCCAACTGTGGGAGCTATTGCGCGAGGATTCCTTTCCTCCAAAATTATGGTCTCAACTTTGTTCCTCAGTTTCATAATCATCTCCACGCTCAGGCTTTTGCACATGGCCCTATAGGCCCATTGAACTTCTAGCATGCGCAGGTCCTAATCAGTTTGTCTTGCTTGGTAAACCCTATTCAGGACTCTGCATACCATATTGAATGCTTCCACGTGGAATATTTTTGGTGCGTGTCACCTTTCCTACTAATGTGTCCTAGTTCGATTTTTAATCCTAGGTTTTGGGTGCGCTTGTTGCACAGCACATGTATGTACCCATCGAGATAGGCGGGCATGCAAGTTGCTTCATCCTTGCTGGCCAACTCTTGTTCAAATCTGGGGGCTTCCAAACCATAGGCACATCATCCTTCTACACACGTGCCAGTCTTCAAAGTTTCCTTGATGTGTACCCCACCATCATATGGGTGTTGCACAAAGTGCCCACTTCAATGCATCGAACTGCTGCTATTCTGGTACTTCTCTTTCAAATTTTCTTAGGAATTCATCCACCGCTGTCAATCCATTATATGTCGACAACTCTCTTTCCTTTGTTGTCACACAACGCAGTGATCTAACCATCATGTTGCAATTCAACGTCGTCACTTTATGCAACTGATTCTGCCATCGCTTTACTTCTTCATCTAAATCCGAAGTGCAGGAGCTTTCATGCTCCCAAGAGATCCTCCCATCTGCAGTCAGATTCACCCAATCATGGTCTCACGCAATTGTCTTCTAAATACAATCAAGATTATCATCACTATCCTCGTCGCGCACTGGTTCAGTGTAGCACACCCCTTCAGCTGGGTCCAGTGGGACTACTACGCGTAGTGACCTTTTCTTGAAGATCATTTTGCGCTTCTTCATATTGATACCTCCATTCATATCGGTGGCCCAGTCTATTCCTAACAATGTAGGATATGGATTGTTGTCATCGACAATCTCTATCACTTCAAAATCTGCCTGCGCACTTGTGCCTTCAATATCAATTGTTACCCTTCATAACTTTCCCATGGGAAAAACCTTCTGCTGGTTCGCCATTTGTAATTGAATAGGGGACCATTGTATCATGGGCCTGCCCATGCATTCACATGTTTGCTTCGGTAATACATTCGCGTCCAAACCCAGATCTAGCATTAGCTGATCCATTTCATACTCACCAATCTGTGCAGTCAGCCTCATTTCCCTTCTAGTGCGCAATGCATGCTTCCAAAATTTTCAGACTACGCGCGGTTCTCCTGACCCTGCGCACTTGGTGATCAATTACTGCAGTCCTTTAACTACCTTGTTGTTGTGCAATAGTTTCATGCACGTCTCCAGAATGGTAGTCAGTATGGAAGGATCCATTCCTGGCTCTGGTTGATCCTTACTACCTGAAGTGGAGGCCTCCACAAAGCTCTTCTTAGCTTCCATGAATGTCTCCTTTGCGCATTCTAAGTCAAACTCGGGTTCCTTTCTAGGAGCTTTGCGAACCCACGTACTTTCCTCTGGTGGCTTCTACATATCTTCTCCTGTGGTCGTACCACTTTTGAGCATCATGTCTACATTTGGGTCCTCTTTGCATGGCTCAGATCTCATCATTTGTATATTCTGAGTCGAGGTAGGCTGGAATACCCCTTTTTCATGTATCCTCATAATCAACGTAGGACAGTCTATTTTTTCATTATCAAACGAAGCACAATACATACGGGATATCCTCATCAGGTTGGTACAATCGTGGGCATATTTCCCTCGTCCTCTGCAATTGTAACAGATTAATTGTCCACGACCCTTCCTGGTCCCATTCCACCTCGTCCTCGACCTCGCCCCTAAAATTCAGCACGCACCATCCCTGCATCTGGGTTGTGGGCTCACGTTTCCATCTGCATCCTATAGACAGGGGTCTGATCCATGATTAGCTTTTAACTATGGCAAGTGCACTCATCGTGGCCTACTGACCTGTAGAAATTACAAAACAATTGTTGGGGTGTCTGTGTATACTTTTGCAACAAATGAAAATTATCCATCATGTGTTTCCCTCCTATCTGACAAACCATGCACCATAAAGCAGGTTCCGCACTCGAACCTACTTGTCCCTCTGGTCTCAATGGCATTGGGCCTCCCCCTGCTAAGTAGTTTGTGAATACTGGACAGTAATCCTTGTCATGGCCCTGGACTTTAATTTTTATGCACCACACTTCCTCACGCGCCTCTGGCCGTGGTGCCATATCCTACTTCAAGCTTTGCATTTCCAAACACAGATTTTGTAGTTGCGTGTGGATTTGTTGAACTCCCAACCGAGGGTCTTGTATCAGGGTCTCATGTAATCTCATTGCCATTTCCAATGCTTCGGCTTGGGTAGAAAGTTTCTGTTGTGATAGCTTCTTCCTCAAGTGCAGTTTCATAGATGCTACAAATCATGTGTGATGTTGTCCATCTGTCAATGTCATATTGGCTTCATGGATCATACTTTTCAGCTGTTGATCCAAATCCCAGGGAGTCTCACCCGGGAGCATCGCAATTTCTTTAGACCCGATGATTGATTGTGTTTCTGACTTTGGCCTACTAAATTCCCTGTTCAATGCATTCTGGATCTCTACTATCCCTATGTTTGGGTGGTTGTTAGAGTGCTTGATATACCATGTTAGTGCACGATCCTGCAGCATGCTCACTAATGTAGCCTTCTTAATATTGTCGTCTGTGACACCTTGTGCTTCCCATATAGCTCTTACCACGAACCAGAATTGGTTCAGATATTCATTTCCTACTCCTCTAAATACTAGTAGTTTAATCACACTCGCCATTCTGCACTGTGGAGGTGGTGGAGGTGGAGTGAGTGGGGATGGAGGTGAGGGAGACAAAGTGGGTGGTGGTGTGGGTGGAGGTGGTAACTGTGAAATCACTGCCTTATCAAATTAATTGTTCCTCACTTTCCTGCAAGGGTGAAATTAAGGAGTTGTTTTCTAATTCTTCGCTACTTTTGTAGATCTTTCTGCTCGACATAGTCCCAAACATTAATGTATTCTCATGACCCTTTTTTCATCCAATAGCATCTTAATCCAAGTATTCAAAGACTTAATATACCTACTTCATAGTCCCCTAAGAAAGTGTCGCTCTACCTCACTATAGGTCACCGTCGTATCTACCACAAACTCAATGATAAATCCCCCTACTATCTGGTCAAGCCAACCGTTAACATCTCGTACGATCTTCTCTTATGATGCTTCTAGTCTACGCACTAATTCCAGAGTCCACACTATTGGTTGGTCGAGCCTACACCTTCCCTGGCTATCAGCTAACCTCGCGATCCACTCATATAGTTCAGACGGAAAGGATGCAAAGAAAATCTCATGGATTTCTATATACACGTAGTGCTCCAACCACTTTTCCTTAGATACTTGTGGAGTTCTATTTTCCTGTGTCGTGAACTTGTGAATCTTCTTATCCAACCACTCTTCAATTTCCTTCTTTGTTGGGTTCTAGTGGCACAACATCAGACATCCCTTATGCAGATCCCGGTCTCAACAACGAAACCATTTGTTGGCTTAGTGGGGCCTGACCCAGGTTCATAAGTGATTTAGCCAAGCAAATCCTTGTACTACTGGCCCTTTCGGCAATAGTCCATGGAGTGTGAACTGAGGTCTTAGCTAAATTAGTATGGGATGGTGATAGAACCAGGTTTTCGCACCCTGGGGATGTCTGATATGAAGTGATTTGTATGCGACCCAACCTTCGTACTTACTGCGCTACGCGCACCTTGCACCTTATGATATTGTCTTCACATAGTTCTAGCCACAACGCAACCCACGTTATTCACCCAAGTCTTCCTTAATTAGGCTCTATTAGCTAATTACTCAGATTACTTTCATAAATAAACATTCATACAAGTAGTTATCAATTGCGTGTAGTACATAAACAGAGTAAAAGTAATACATAATAGAAAAATACAGATTCAAGAACAGATGCACAGAGTAAACTTCTCTTTATTAACTTTGAATCCCAATTACAGATCTGATTCCACCCTATGCACTCAGCCGCAGGGGTCCACGCACTCAGCTGCAGACTATACTAGGCCTCTGCACACTCAGCTATAGAGCCTCTTCCTACTACTATGACCCAGTACACTTTAGATTCAACTCTTATCTCCGACCATGCCTTCGTTATTTTATCTATTACTTAGCTATCTTTAAACTTAGATCCTTGGTCTATTAATATAATCCCATGGTCCGTGGACCGTGGATAGGCCGACACAATTTTACATTAAATTACAATATTTTAGGGCAGACAGCCTTATGACTCATCCTAGGCTTCACCCTTCACGCCCGAAATTTGGAGAGTCTTACAATCTAATTGACCAAAACTTGGGTTTTGAGTCCCAAATCATGCTGCAAGGGATCGCATGCCCAACACAGGCCTAGAACTAGAGGTTTGAAAAGAGCCTTGAAACTTAAAGGGAAAAGGAAAAGAGAGATAGTTGATGAAGTTATGCTTGATGGTCAATTCTTGGATATGATCAAAGAAGACAAGGAAAGTTGGCTTCAGGAAGTAAATGATCACTTGGGGAATTTATTGAAGAAATCTGAAAAGGGCAACGCATTCAAGTGAGAATGACCAAACACTATACCAACAGAGAAAGAAATGCAAGGGCAAAACTCAAAGAAATAAAGGCAAAAATTGAAGCCCTAACTCACCGAAAGGAGAAGGAAAAGCTTGACATACTTGTAGAGGCTTCACTCCAAGCCTAGCTACACCAAACCTTAGCTCCTTAACCAATTTTGAAGTCCCTTGGCATATTTTGTCAAATATATTTTTTTTGTGTTTTTCGAGGGAAATTCATATCCCCTGCATGGTCAAACAACACGCACTTTCTTCGGACACTTTTTGGACGAATGGAATTCACCAATGGATTCAGAAGGACCAATACATCTAGGAAAACCATGTTTCCAGCCATGGAATGCAAAAATGGCAAGTGAAAAAGGCAAAAAACTACCAAAACATCATGTTTCTGCCTCATTTTTGGACTAGGCATTGTGAGTTTGACCAGTCTTGGGAGAATCCATTTATGTAGGGTAAAATCAATTTCATTTTGAAAACTAAAGGTATATTTGGAATCTAGACAGGATAAGGTTTCCAACGAGCTATCCCGGGATCAATTTGGACACGGGAAAGGTAGGCAAAGGTGGATCTGAACATGGCACTGCGTGTTTGACACTCGCGCTGTGCGTTTGACAGTTGGCCTGATTTTTCATTGTTTCTCTGCAAATTTGGTTTTTACTTGTGAGAAATCGAAGTTTTATTGATGTAATTGATGTGGTTGCTGTAATTATTATGTTTTTACTATTACCTAGGGTAAGTACATTAGGTAAATTGCCTCCATGACTTGTAATGAATCAATTCAGTTAAGTTAGGGATGAGTCACTTTGACCACCCAACACTCTAGCTATCAGTTCAGTTTTTGTTGTAACTACTCCTCCTCTCATGGATTCAACCCCTGAGGCTAGAATGAATTGGTCTGAGGCCTATATCATGAATGTTTTTGATCATTCTATGGGTTGGACTCCATTGGATGATGTACAAGTGTTTCATACTTTGGCATGAAATATAATGGATGGGCTGCAGCTATTTTGGAGGGATTCCTCTGGCATGGTATTTTGACATTGTTTCCTCTTCAGTTACATATGTATGAATGTTTTGTACCTATAATGATCCATTTCACTCTAATTATGTTTGATTTTCAAGGTGTGATAAGTAGAATTCATCTTGTATGCTCTATTTTGGGAAAATCATCATAGGTTGTTTCATTTCTTCAGTTTAAAAAGAATTCATGATCCCCATTCTCTTTTAGCACATCACTAGTCTAAACCATCTCATCACTATACTACAAGTGTTAAAGTAACTTCTCTACCTTTCCCCATCAAATGTCTACAATTCTGATTCTCTTTTTCCCTGACATAGTTCACTCTGAGACCTAATTCACTCATCTAATGACTACCCCAATCAAATAAAATCAAACAATCCCTTAGCTATTATATCTAGCCTATAAACCTAATCTATCCAACCCTCTTGGCTGTGATCCTTTGGAGAGAGCCCTCTCCAGCCTAGTAGGGCTAGCTACCAAATAAAAATAATGGCCTGTGGTTACCTCAACTAGAGTCTTCCTCAGGCTTGGAGATCCGTAGGAGTGATAACATACTGGTGTCATTGCCGGGGAACGAAAGGTTCATTTTCCCTAGGTGTACGACTAGTTTACATTGGAGTTTGGTCCTCTGGATGATGGGACTAAGCTTCATAAATAATGATTCAGTAATTGCAGTGTCAAGATTGTAAAGCAAGCCCCAAGGAGACAAATGCAACAAATTCTGCATCTTGATCCAGTTGATTCAATTAAATACCAGTAGAGCTTGTTCAAAGAATGAATAAGGCTACAAATCACAAGTTCGATCAGACTTCATTCCATTTGTAAGATCTCAATCATTACCAATTTTAGATTTCACTATTGAAGACTTTCCTTTGAAAATAATCTTTGTTTAGCTAAAAGTCTTAGGTATTTTACCTCTTATAGTTTGTGACCCCGTTAAGATACTGGATCTGAAAAGATATACCAGGTCAAACCCAAACCAAAATTCTCCTTCTCCAGTTGATAATCCTGAAAGATTGTTAAGAAATCCTAAATTCCCTTTCCTCGAGACTGAAACCACAAAATTCGAGAGGACCACTTCCTTTCCAGATCAAATATATAGTATTGAGGATATACCTTTTGATATTAAACTTGAGCTATCCCTATTTCATTCAAAATTTGAATCTTGTCTTACCAAAGAAGTTTTTGATCCCATAAAGTTTGACTCATACCTTCCTACCTCAAAGTATTTGTTTAACCGACTTTCAGTTGCTTCTCATTCTTCAAAACTTGAGCACGAGGTTTGGTATAATTTTGAGAAACTTCAAAGCCTAGCTGATCAATTACAAATCACTACTGAAAAGGCCTATATTCAGTATCAACTTGAGCTCTTATTTTCTGCCATACCCTCTACTACACCTTCGAAAGCATCCACATCACCTCCCACATCTTCATCTCAACCAACACAACCCATTGCAGTTCCCATCCACCATTCTCCAAAAGTTATGGCGAGATTTGCACCCTTAGTGTTACCTGGTAAGTTGGCAGCTTTACCTCAGACCTATGGCCAGAGGCTTCCTCTGTTTGATGGCAGCCCAAGAGTCACAATGCAACAACATATTGATAAGATGGATGATTTCATTTACTTGGAGGAAGTCGATGAAGATGATGCTAAAATGAGGCTAATGGATCAAATTCTTTCTGGAGATGTCAAAAAATAGTTTCGTGGTTTGGCAGCAAGCTCCATTGATACTCCTCAGAGGTTGAATGAGTTGTTATTAGCCAGGTGGTGGGAAAAGAAGAATCCATTCAAGATCTTGGTGGAATACAACACATTGAAGAGGAATCCTAATGAGATGGTTTAGGAATTCACTATAAGGTTCAATCATATCTACAATTCCATTCCGGATAACATGAAAAATCCACCTGATTTGGCACTTCAACACTGCCCGGATGCTTTTGATCTAGAGATGGCTTATCAATTGAGGGAAAGCAATCCCACAACTATAGAATACATGCATGTAAGTTTGGAAGCAAACTTGATGATTAAAAAGTCTCAATTGAAACATGAGAAACCGGAAAAGAGAGTAACCATCAAAGAAGAGCCTTCTTCTTCCACCAATCTTAATCTAGATGCACTAGTTAGAAACATGGAAATAATGGCCGACTGGATGATAAATTTAGATAGACCTCAGGAGCCCCAAGTTATAAATCCTAACTTCAAAAATTAGTAGAAACCTTAGTACAGGATGAAACAAAGAGAGCAGAAAGCTTCTAAAGCATCGACATCTCAGCAGCCAATTCGGACACCCTTGTAGCAAAATTATGCTTAAGGAGAGTTTGATGATGAAACAGACTTGATCGTCGAGGAAAATCACTTCTTTAGGGAAGATCACCATCCCATTTTCTTGACTAAAGATGAGAAGTATGCCGAGAAGGTGGAGGATCCTAAAGATGAGGACTACATATTGGCATGATTGTGGGGAATGAAAGATTCATTTTCCCTGGGTGTACGACAAAGTTTAGATCTGATTGTTAATGGTGGATAGTGATCATGCTCCTGAAGGCTGAAATCATCCACCTGGAAACTCCAAATTAGTTTCAAAATCAAATCCAAAGACTCCACTAGAGGATGAACCTTGCCAAGAAATATGAAAGGACAACATGGGAAGATCAGGTATTGAACTTGGACTTTTATTCAAGACATCATGTTGTTTATCATGAAATATCTATTCCCTTTTCCTGATAATTTCCAGGAAGTTTTCCAAGGTGTATTATGTTTGAGAAAAGATCACAAAAATCCATTAGATTCCTTTCCTTTGAAGGTTGTAAATACAAATTCCCCATACGCCTTTGATCTTGGTCCAAACCCTTTTTCCGAATCTTTTGATGACCATCTTCAAATTGATGAACCTAAAGAGATCAATACTGATCCTACAACTTCTATACATACTCCTACACCTTGTAAAATTCCAGATAGATACAAGCCACTCATTTTTAGGCATGGAATCCCCCCCTGAAGCATGTTTTGGGGCTCAAATCCCATGTTTTGACCAAATGGTGTTATAAAGCCTCACAAATTACGGATGCGGAAGTATGTTAGAATCATAGGGTTGTCTGCCCTAGTTTGTAATGTAATGTAGGCCCACCCATGATTTGCGGACCATGGGATTGTATAAATAGAGCGAGGCTTTAAGTGTAAGAAAGAACGAAGTATGGAATAGGAACAAGTTCAAGGGATTGAGTGGTAAGTATCTAACTGTGTCTTTGGGTCGTAGAGTAGGAGAAGGCTTCACAACTGAGTGAAAAGAGCCCTAGTTGTCCGCAACTAAGTGTGCGGAACCTTGCAACTGAGTGCACAGGGTGGAGTCAAGTCTATAATTGGAGAAGAGAATAATAAAAGCATTTTTATGTAAATTTTGTGTATCTATTCTTGAGTTATTACATGTTTGATATCAATTGCAAATATATTGTTTATTTACTATGCGCACTTATATGAATGATTTATATTGCTAAGCATACTTTACACATGCAAGTAAGCTAAGTTAATCAATTAACGGTGGAATATTAGTAAGGTCTTGGGTAATAACAACATTTGGGCCTCGAGTCGGCCTGTGCGACAACAACATCTTAGGCTGCGAGGAACGGGTAAGTGCGCGTAGTGATGTGCGCACATGGTTGAACCACGGATCACTTGAACTCATTAGACATCTCCAGGGTGCGGAAACTTAGTTCTAGCACCCTCCCATACTACTTTGGGTGAGACCTCATTTTGCGCTCCATGGGCTATTGCCGAAAGGGTCAGTAGTACCAGGATTTGTTTGGCTAAATCACATCTGAACCTGGGTCAGGCCCCAACAAGCCAACAAATGGTTCTGTTGCCAGGACCAGGATCTGCATAAGGGATGTCTAATGTCGTGTCACTGGAATCTGACGTAGAAAGAAATTGAAGGGTGGTTGGACAAAAAGATTCACGATTTCGCAGTGTAGGAAAATAGGAATCCGTAGGTATGAAAGGAATAGTGGTTAGATCACTACTTATATATGGAAATCCACAAAAAAAAATTTGCATCCTATTGGCCGGATAAATTGATCTTGTTGACAAGGCCAATCTCCCTAGTATCAAAATATATCTAGCAACAAGCAGAACAAGCAAATCTACCTTTCTCTAAACATTTTGCGATTCATTAATAAAAACTATAGAGGTGTTTAGACCCTACCTTAAGTCCAATGCTAGTTTGTAGCAGCCATCCTTCAATCGTCCGAAAAAATTTCCGTTTGAGAATCTGCAATCACAAACAAGCACACATCAAATAACACCTACATATCTAATATAATAAATCATGTTCATTATGGTGATCAAGGAATACATAAAATAAACCATAAAACACAACTTATTGAGAAAATAAACTTATTTGTATTAACTTTGAAATAGAAGAACCTTACAACCTTTGGTGCCTTGATGTTGTACAAGCTCTTCCCAGGGTCCAAAATAGGAATCTCCTTACTTTGACAAGCCTCACACTCTTCCAAATGAGATCAAAGAGGTATGTAATCTCTCCTCACAAAAGTTCAATTAGGAAGACTAAGTTCTAGCAGCATTTCACCTCAAAAATATTTAGCTTTCAACCTCTTAAGTAACAAGCCCAATGCTTCATTTTATAGTGCAAAGGAAGGAGGTTACAGGTCCACCTATGAAGGGATAGAGTCCTTCTTCAAAGGGATAATCTCGTCACATCAAGGGGTTAGCTCCTTAAGGTATGGGATGTATGAACCTTACAAGAGAAAACATACCACCTCAATATTCCTTCCAGAAGCTTCCAAAAATGACTCAAAGTGAGTTTTTAAGAATATACTTGCACCTTTTTAACTTTTACAGGGGTCCGCACCCATAACACAGAGATAGAGCGGTTGGGTGCACAGGGGACATGACCATTAGGTGCGGGACTGCAGGAAATGCTAAGAGAATGTTCGGAACTAGAGTTTTAGAGAATTTTGAGGGCTTTCTCTTATTTTCAAGGCTTGATATGAAGAACTGAGGCTTAAGACTTGCAAAGGAGGAAATTATGAGTGTTGATGGACTCACACAGATTACAAAAAGTCAAAGTGACAATTTTTGTGCAACAGATTGCCCCCTAAAGTGCGAAGTCTGTAATAGATGAAGATAGAATTTGTCATCTAAGAAGAGTGAAGTACTTTATCATTTCAAGGATCATCCTATGGACACCCCAGTCGGAACCTGTAAAAACATTCAATGCAAAATATATATATGTGAACACATCATCACTGAGGTAGGCATTACCATGCTCAGATCAAAACTATCTAGAAAACTAACTAAACTGTTCTGATACAGGAATGATTTTGTAATACATCATAAGTATAGATATATGTAGACATAGTATGGGCAATACCATCTGTTTATGAATAGTCCACTGTATAATGAATAACAAAATTCCTCTCATCCTGGATGGTGGAAACTAGATCCAGTGTCTTGATTTCTGCTTCCTGAACTAGTACGATTATATCCATGTGAATGAATGTGTCGAAGTCAAACATGGTAAAAACCACTTGATTACTGGTAAATGATGTAAACTATTAGCAAGTGTGAGAGAAACCACCAGTAATGTCAATGGCCCTCAAAGTACTCAGTACAATCCATAAAATGTGAAAATGAGTCGATGTCAAACATGTCAGAGAATCCTTTGATTGAAGGTCAATGATTCAACCTATCATCGAAGGCGAGAAACCTGCCATTAGGGCATGCAGATTCCAAGGTACTGACGATTTCTAGATCATGTTTCTAGATAACGAGTTGAAGTCGATAGAAAGAAATCTGTCATAGGCAAGCCCACAACATGAAATCATAGATCAAGTTTTGAAGAAATATATTTGGCAAGGACTAATTTAGGGATGGTTAAAATGGATGACAGATATTTTGCAAATGAATGGTTTATTTGAAATGACCTCTTGAACACATAACGACACTGTAGATGGTTTGGTGATAATTGACCCAAAGCTAATACCCAGAAACTAGCTGAAGACTTTCAATATGGTTTGATTAACTGTTAGGTAAAGGATTTCCCAACCGTGGTAAACAAAAAGTGTTGTGTTCAAGAGTGGTTAACTGCTTTTCTAAAACACAAAGTATAACAAACAGGTTCATTTGTTCTCTTTTCGCCCACCTTTTCTGGCAAGTACCTCTTTATTTTTGACAAGCTTGAGGAGGATAACATTTTCTTGGTTATAATATCATCCTTTGGATGAGTCCAACTTAGTTTAAAATTCAAACCCTAAGAAGGAGTGGTTCGTTCCTATTTAAAATCGAATAGGTCCTTTACTGTTTAAATTTTAACAAGTCCAGTATAGGAGAAACTCGGTGTTTTTTAATTTTAGGGAGTCAGAAGAAAATCTTAAGGAAACCCCATTGGTGTCCTATTTCGTAAATTTGTGTCCCCCAAGCCTAAAAAGGTATAAAATAATACTTGAGAGAACCACTTGACCATTATGATCAAGGAGTAATTTTCATAATTAGTGGCACCGATCTGAAAAAATCAAAAAGCAATCGATGACACGTCATTTTAAAACCAATATCGAACTTGAAACGACAAAAATCCAGCGATCTTTTCATGTTTATACAGTCAGAAAAGTGTTGTAAGTGGACCGCCTTTTTAACTCTATTTAACGAGTTTAAAAGGGAAAAACTTGGCAATCTTTTCATACTTTACGCGTCGGAAAAGAGCTTAAAGAGGACTCCAATGTTTCGCTTTTTCTTAAATTTTGGAAGAGTCCGAAAAAGTAAAAAAGTAGGCTCTTTGTTGAAAATCAGTAATTATCCCTTAAAATCCAATATTCTACACAAAACTCAAAACATTACTCATATCTGTTTAAAATAAATAAAAATGCATCAAAAGTTACCTTTTTAAAGTAAAAAATAAATAAATTAAAAATTCATTTATTCGAAAAATCTTATAAAAAGGGATTTTGTAAATTCATTTTTACCATTTGACTTCAGAGTGAGAAGTGATAGCTTTTGGGTAGAAAAATTCCTGTGACAATTGTGGAAAATCCATCCGTTGGAATCGGAAACTATTAGCTCCAAGTAATCCACATCACCCTTATCTTGCATTTCAACCATTTGCATTTCATTTTTAGGCTTTAAAATTGATTTTTGAGGAGAATTTGTTTTTAGAAAAATGTTCACAGGGGTCTGTAGGTGCAACATGCAGCCCCTACAGATCCCAACCTTTTTCTACAAAGGAAAAAGTTAGGGTTCCGCACCTGTTTCTTAGGAAGAGTGCGGACATATTCACTGTCCCTAACTAGCAGGTGCGGACCTTGCAAAATAGGTTTTAAAAATTCCAATTTTCTCCATTTCCGCCCAAAAATTTTGAACTAAAATTTTCTAATACATCCTTTTTGCAATGTAGGACATACAAAATGCTTATTTGGCGGGAACACGAGCACGAGAATGTGGATCTAGCCGCATTAATTCATCCACCTACAATACGGGCATTAAAAGCATGCAAACTATTTAAGGTCTGGGTTATACTTGGCATGAGGGCCCAAGTAGACTTCTTGCAATCGTTGGTAGACAGGTGAAGCATATAGGACTAGTGTTTCATGACTAGTGGCCATTAGTTCGAAATTGAGCTAGAGGACATATATTTCTTGACTGGTTTTCCCAAGAGAGGTGAATGATTATCTCTTTTTAGGACTAGGCCAGGTGGCCAGTCTATCGCTAGTCTCCGATTGGAGTTTTTTAATGACCAAACAGAGGACAAACAGATAGATATTAAAACTATCTCCTATCCTAAACTTAAGGTTATCACGTTTACCATCACCATATTATGTGAGAGTGCCACATTGCGTGTACCTACTGGATCCCAGATGTGTATGGTAGTAGACTGTTATCGAGGTACCATCTTCAACTGGTGCGAGGCTGTGTTAGCGAATGTAAAAGGCCAACTAACTAGAGCAAAGAACGAACAACTAAAAAACTTTGGATATGGTTTCTTCGTTGTGAGCTTTGGTCTAGAGAGGGTACCTATGTTGGTCCAACAGTAGCTTTCTGTTGAGGTTGGTCTTCCTCGAGAGCCTAGGATAATGCGTTGGGTTGCAGTGATGGCTCGTCATCCTGAGGAGGGTTCACTGGTTGTCTGATTTCCACCTAAGTATTTTCGTTGGTTGAGGAACCAACTTTTTGTGATTCAGGATTTTCCATATGCTAGGATGGATTATCGTTGTGACCCAGACATGGCTCCTCCACTAGGAGAGCAGTGGGATGATTCAGGCAAAATTATTTTCAACACTTGTTTTAACTAATTTTTTTGTTTTTTAAATCGTCCAAAAATGATAATAAAAAGTTTTAAATGCAGATGTGGGTCCACAACGACCAGCCACTCTCCAGCCTTATGAGAGGAGACACCCAGCTACAACAGTACTAGCCCCACAGGACCAATCTACAGAGACCTTGACCAAATTGGAGAATCATCTAGAGCGTTTGACAGTAGATATTCTAGAGACTAGCATAGATGATATTCCACTTAGGTTACAGTGATATGTGATTGGGGTCCCAGGACCTTTTAGGAGGTTCCTTTGTAGGGTGGCCCGAGCAGTGGTTTTTTATCGTGATCATTGCCAGGGATAGGATGATCACTTTTGTATACACATACGACATTTTATGTCTTTTTGTACTATCATTTTTTGCCAATCATAAGGTGTTTTTCAACCTATGATCGAAGACGATGTATATTTGACACAATTCTATGCCATGAGATATCGCTATTACTGGCTATCTTGTATAACATGTTATGGAATGTTTTTTTAAATTTACTATTTTGATTATTGCAAATGTCTATTTAACATATGAGAAGCAATTGCATCTGCTAATGTATTTAAATATCTCGGATATTGAATGTAATCAAATTCATGTTCCAAGAGACAAAATCTCAAAAATAATCTTAATAAAACTAGATTTCTAGTGGCATAAATCCTGTTAAGTTGTAATCCAATGAGTTCAGGATCTAACCTAACAATCAAAATCCAAATCCCAAATGAGATGGATTCAGATAATAACTCAATCACTGCACTATACTCTGCAATGTTATTCTTCGTTTGACCGAGGCTTACCCCATGCATAAATACTAACTCATCAGAGGGTGAATAAATAACCCAAGTTGCGAAAGAAATGTTCTGTGTATTATGAGAAGCACCATCAGCAAAACCGATATATGTTTGACTAGACGTCGACATCTACAATATTAAGAGTAAAATCAAGATAAGCAGGAATAATAATATAAACACTCTAAACTAGGCACATGTTTCTAATCTAACACACACCAGCTATAAAGCAACTAATCTAACAAAAATCTCCACACCAAGGTTTTAAGCATAATATCTCTTCATATAAAGCCCATTTTTGGGTTTACCCAAAAAGACACTATCAAAATCTACCAATTCATAGGCCCCTTTTCCAGCTTTAGCTTAACAATATAAGGACCATGCCACATAGGTACAAATTTTCTAGCCACTAGTTTATCGTTTGCTTGATCATATAGTAAGACTAGGTCTCCTTCCAAAAAATTATGAGGTGTAACATTTCGGTCGTACTGAGCTTTTATTCATTTCACATGAGTTGCGATTGCTAATGCAGTATCACGTCAATTCTCATCTAGTTGAGCTAAGTACAACAAACGTTTCTTCTCTTTGGAAGTGGTTGGGAGCAATTCTATGGCTATTTGCAATGACAGAATTTTGCATTCAATGGGTAACACTACTTCCAAACCATAAACCAATTGAAAAGGAGTGAAACCAGTCGATGTTTTAACTGAGATTCGATATTCCCAAAGTGCTGAAAATAACATGTTATGCCAATTCAACCTATGAATACCAATGATTCGTTGGATCATAGTGACTAGAACTTTATTGATAGTTTCGACTAGACCATTAGCCTGTGGGTAATATGGAGTAGAATTATCATGACGTAGGCCAAGTTGACCTATCAGTTCAGTCATCGTAATGTTTCGAAAATGACTCCCATGATCAGTAATAATAGCTTGAGCAACACCGAATCTAGCAATTATATGATTGAAAACCAAAATTGCAGCAGTTTTTCCATCTACCGAAAATGTAGGGATCGCCTCGGCCCACTTAGTAAAATAATCTACCGCAAGGATGATATACGCATGCCCCTCGACCGAGTGAGGGTTACATGTAATAAAGTCGATACCCCACTTTGCGAAAGGACTGACAACAATTATTGGGTGGAGAGGAGTGGGTGGAGCACACATCTTATGATAAAAAATTTCACAATTATGGCATTTCTGGACTGCATAGATACAGTCTTTAAATAAGGATGGCCAGAAATAACCAGCATGCAATATCTTTTGGGTTTTGGCATACCCAGACATATGAACGCCACACGCCCTAGAGTGACAGTCATTCAAAACCTTTTTATCTTCTTCATGAGTTAGACAATGTCAGAAAAAAAAATTCACCCCACGACGATAAAGTGTATCTCCAATAATGTTGTATTTTTGGGATTGGAAACGAATTTTCCATCATTGAGATCGTGAGGTTCAGGCCGAAAAGATTGGGTTTGGAGATAAACAATAATATCTCCATACCATGGGTCAAGAGTACTGATAAGAAACAAGGATTCGTCCACAATGGGTTCTTCCACCACAATTTCAGTATTAGTACGTGGGAAATCACACATCAGTTCCGCAAAAACCAAAGATTTCTTTGCCTTGGATTTTTCAAATTCCAAGTCAAATTCCTGCAGGATAACTATCCATTTGGAATACTTTCCCCCTAGCAATTGTTTGGTCAAGATATATGTCATAGGGTTACAATCTAAAATTACCGTGGTTTTGCGTAAGAAGTAGTGATGAAATATTTGGACAGCTTGAACAACCGCCAAGGCCAATTTCTCCACATGCGAATATTTAAGCTCAGTCGGATTCAGGGTTCAACTAAGATAGTAAATCACATGTTCACTATTGAATTCATCTTCCTTAACTAAAACCATCCCAATGGTGGAATGAGAAGCGGCGAGGTACAAAACGTAATCCTGGTTGTAGTTGAGAGGATGCAATAATGGTGAATGGGTCGACACGTGTTTAAGTGCATCAAAAGATTTGTTAGCTATCTCATCCCAAAAGAATGAACTATTCTGTTTCAAGAACCTAGTAAAACCTTTTGTTATCTCGGCGTAGTTAGGAATGAAATGACATAAAAAAAATTCTTTCCCTTGCAAACTTTGGAGTTGGCGAAGAGTCGAAGGAGGAGGTAATTTGACAATAGCTTCAACATTCGAGGGATCGACATGAATACCGGCTTTTGAAATGAAAAATCCCAGTAAATGATCTGTCTTCATATAGAAAACACATTTGTGTGGATTCAACCTAATTCGATAATGCCTACATCTCATAAATATTGCCCGTAAATGAGTGAGATGATCGGCTCTACGTAATGAATGGGCAGGTAAATCATCGAGATAAGGCTACACAAAGTGCTTGATATCATGAAATGCGTAAGAAATAGCCCTTTGTAAAGTTGTTCTAGCATTCTTCAATCCAAAAGGTAATTTGTAATAAGAAAATTTCCTCCACGGACAAATGAAAGTCGTTTTAGGTTGATCAGCAGGGAGTATGTTGATTTGATTGTAACCGGAAAAACCATCCATAAAGGAGAACATTTCTCTGTCGGCACAATCATCTATAATTTGATCAATATAGGGGGTTGGATAATTGTCTTTAGGACAAGATCAATTAATATCCCTATAATTGATACATATTCTTATCTTTGCTTGCTTTTTGTTAACAGGAACAATATTTGATACCCAACCCATTAAGGGAATTAGATAAATGAAACCTGCATGAAGTAATTTCTCAACTTCAGCTTTAATAGCGGCAGCTTTTCGAGGATGTATCTGATGGAAACATTGCAGGACAAGTTTAGCATCTGGGTAAGTTTTAATTTCATGGACAACAATGGATGGATCGATTCCTGGCATTTCTTCATATGACCAAGCAAACACGCCACAAAATTCTTGAAATAGGGCTTTATAAGTTTGGATTTCATCATTTGTACAGGAGGCACCTATATGAATGTTCTCAATAATTCTAGATTTAACTGAAATGTCAATAGGAACCATTCAAGAAATATTTCCCAAATTTAACTCAGAATCAGGATGTTGCAATGGATTTTGTGGTTCTTTGACATACTCAGTGGTAAAATAGATGAAAAATCATTTTCAAAATGATCAAGCTCAGGTAAAAATGAAGATCGATGATGAAGATCTTCCCATGGTAAATCACCAACAGACAAAAGTTCAAAAATCTTCTCATCAGTATGAACAGGACTAGAAAACATTGTTGAAGCTGAGGTTGATATTGAAAGTGATTCCCCATGGACCACATTCATTGGATCAGTTTTGGTTGAACAAGAGTCAGAAAACAATTGTACAGCCTAATATGCAATTTCAAAGGGACTCAAAGGAATCGCGTTACCAAATGAATCCACCTCAGAATCGGAAGGAACAATCCAAGGATCGTCAAAAGCAATAGTGTTCGATGAAATCATATGAATAGTTGCAATAGAAGGCGATATGTTAGCAGGAGGAAAAGAAAAAGTTCATAGTAAACCAGAATCTTTAATCAAACCTACCCCAACATCCTTATAAGGGATAGTTGTTTTACTGACATGTTGAATACTATCTGAAGAGGCTGCGTTAGATGAAATAAAAGTGTGCCAAATATACATCGTCTTCGATCATAGGTTGAAAAACACCTTATGATTAGCAAAAAATGATAGTACAAAAAGACATAAAATGTCGTATGTGTCTACAAAAGCGATCATCCTATCCCTGGCAATGATCACGATAAGAAACCACTGCTTGGGCCACCCTACAAAGGAACCTCCTAAAAGGTCTTGGGACCCCAATCACATATCGCTGTAACCTAAGTGGAATATCATCTATGCTAGTCTCTGGAATATCTGCTGTCAAACACTCCAGATGATTCTCCAATTCGGTCAAGGTCTCTGTAGATTAGTCCTGTGGGGCTAGTACTGCTACAGCTAGGAGTCTTCTCTCATAAGGCTGGAGAGCAGCTGGTCGTTGTGGACCCACATCTACATTTAAAACTTTTTATTATCAGTTTTGGATGATTTAAAAAACAAAAAAAATTAGTTAAAACAAGTGTTGAAAATAATTTTACTTGAATCATCCCACTACTCTCCTGGTAGAAGAGCCATGTCTGGGTCACCACGATAATCTATCCTAGCATATGGAAAATCCTGAATCACAAAAATTTGGTTCCTCAACCAATGAAAATGCTCAGGTGGAAATCAGACAACCTCTAAACCCTCCTCAGGTTGACAGGCCATCCCTGCAACCCAAAACATTATCCTAGGCTCTCGAGGAAGACCAGCCTCAACAGAAGGGTGCTGTGGGACCAACATAGGTACTCTCTATATACCAAAGATCACAACCAGGAAACCATATCCAAAGTTTTTTAGTTGTCTGTTCTTTGTTCTAGTCAGTTGGCCTTTTACATTCACCAACACAACCTCGCACCAGTTGAAGATGGTAACTCGATAACAGTCTACTACCATACACATCTAGGTTCCAGTAGCTACATGCAATGCAGTACTCTCGCATAATCTAGTGACGATAAATGCGATAACCTTAAGCTCAGGCCGAGAGATAGTTTTAATATCTATCTGTTTGTCCTTTGTTTGGTCATTACAAAGCTCCAATCGGATACTAGCGACAGACTGGCCACCTGGCCTAGTCCTGTAAAGAGATAATAGTTCACCTCTCTTGGGCAAACCAGTCAAGAAATATATGTCCTCTAGCTCGATTTCGAGCTGGTGGCCACCAATCATGAAACATTGGTCCTGTATACTCGCCTGTCTACCAGCCATTGCAAGAAGTCTATTTGGGCCCTCATGTTGGGTATGGCCCGGAATTTAAATAGTCTGCATGCTTTTAATGCCCGTATTGTAGGTGGATGAATTAATGCGGCTAGATCCGCATCCTCATACTTGCGTTCCCACCAAATAAGCATTTTGTATGTCCTATATTGCAAAAAGGATGTATTAGAAAATTTTAGCTCAAAATTTTTGGGCAGAAATGGAGAAAATTGGAATTTTTAAAACCTATTTCGCGGGGTCTGCATCCACTAGTTAGGGACAGTGCGGAACCCTGACTTTTTCCTTTGTAGAAAAAAGTCAGGGTCCGCAGGGGCCGCATGTTGCACCTACGTACCCCCGTGAGCATTTTTCTAAAAACAAATTCTCCTCAAAAATCAATTTTAAAGCCTAAAAATGAAATGCAAACGGTTGAAATGCAAGATAAGGGTGATGTGGATTACCTAGAGCTAACGGTTTCCAATTCCAACAAATGGATTTTCCGCAATCGTCACAGGACGTTTTCTACCCAAAAGCTCTCACTTCTGACTCTAAAGTCAAACGGTAAAAATGAATTTACAAAAGCCCTTTTTATAAGCTTTATTGAATAAATGAATTTTTAATTTATTTATTTTTTACCTCAAAAAGGTAACTTTTGATGCATGTTTATTTATTTTAAATAGGTATGAGTAATGTTTTAAGTTTTTGTGCAGAATGTTGGATTTTCAGGGATAATTGATCATTTTCAACAAAGAGCATACTTTTTTCACTTTTTCGGACTCTTCCAAAATTTACGAAAAAGCGAAACATTGGAGTCCTCTTTAAGCTCTTTTCTGACTCGTAAAATATGAAAAGATTGCCGAGTTTTTCCCTTTTAAACTCGTTAAATAGAATTAAAAAGGAGGTCCACTTACAGTTCTTTTTTGACCGTATAAACATGAAAATATCACTGGATTTTTGTCGTTTCAAGTTCGATATTGGTTTTAAAACGACGTGTATTCGATCACTTTTTTACTTTTATTTAACGATCTTTCCATTATGGGGAAACTTGATAAGAGGAAAGATCGATGAAACAATAGCAATCATGGTGTAAGACCAACTGCGACCCAAGAGAAGGTTGTAATCTAGAGGGGCATCAACCACTTCCACATCTACATTTACAGTTTTTCCTTCAACCCCTATAGGTAAATCCTACAAAATGCCAAAAGGATGGAGCCCTCAGCCATCAAAAGCATTTAGAATCATCAGGGACTAATTGAGTTTTGGAGAACCAAGCGATCTCCAACACTGGATCAACATAATACACGTAGAAGCTCCCTCATCAATCACAGTCTAAAAGCAAGGTCTATTTTTTACTATCACTGAAATCTAGAAAGCCATTTGATGAGGTAGGTGAGGTGTACTATTCTCTAAATCGAATATTATAAGGTTTGAATCCTAAATATCAATAGCTCGTATAATCGACAATAGTAATTTACGCTGAGTTGCGCATGATTTCAGCACCTCCAAAGCCAAAATTGCTGAAGGGGAAATAGCTAAGTCTTCAACAATGTTATAATTATGAGTAGCTCTTGCATGTGGATTGAAAGTTGACTTCCGAAGTATAACTTTTGTAGGCGGCTTGATTTCTAAGTCAGGGTCAGGTTTCGCAATCTATAGGGGATCAGAACCAGAAGGAGTTGAAGTTGATGGGTTTGAATTAGAAGATTCTGCTTCTTTACCACCAACATGATTTTTACTACCATAATCTTGTGATCGTGTTGCAATCCTGACATGAGACATCATCATAATGGTTTTTTCTGAGGCATTTGAGGAACAACCGATGATCTTACTATCTTGGCTAGGAAAAGGATCCTTCAAGACAGCAGGTGTTTGAGAACCTTTGACGATTTTCGAAACCTCGGCTCAATGTGGGCAGTCTCTTGTAAAATGCTCCTCGTCACAAATGAGAAAAGGATAGCGAGGTTTACGTTTCTCATCAATAGATTCATTTTTATCTTCTTTCTCTTTTGATTTTTGTTTATTTTTCTTCTTCCCCTTCTTTTTACAACTGGATTTTGATTTGGTCGTAGATGATTCTACGACATGGATACAAACAGGAATTTCTGCGAAAGAGTCTCCTGTTGGGGAATATGGTAAAGTTATAATAGGATAAGAATTCTTGGAAGATTTATTCTTGCTTTTGGTACTAACTGAACCAATCATACCATCAGTGGCATGAGACCCTGAAGGAGCTGCAGTTATTTGATTGTGTTTCGGAAGGTCGGGGATTTTTTCATGTAAAGTACCTGAGTGCGTATAAATGAGGTCAAGGTACTGAGCCTGAGCAATTACTTGCTCCTCAGTAAAAACTCCTGCCTTAGCTACATCTTCAGTTATTTTAGGTAATAATCATTTAACAAACCATTATGCTAAAATTTGATCTGGAGTAAAAACTTTCACTAAACATCGTCTACATCGCCATTCATGAATATGATCTGAAATATATGTGGACGTTGACTGTTTTAATGAAGTTAATAATTTCGTGCTATTGTCGTATCTGACAGGCAACTGAAAATGAGTTAAGAAAGAAGTGGCTATCTGACTAAAATTATAAAAAGAGCCTCGTGGTAACTCAATGTACCATTTGGCAGCAAGACCAATCAGAGTGCATTGAAAAAGACGTAAACGAATTGAATCATCAATAATGGAATTAGATGCACCAGAGGTGATAAGTCATCACATGATTTGACGGATCTTCTCCTGACTTACCCTCAAGCTTCGGGATATCACTGGGTAACTTATTATGCGTTGGCGGCCAATACGAAAGATAGTTAATTGGATCGTTCGTAAGGCACAACAAATCAGGTAAATCCAAAGTTGCAATAAAAGGTAATTGATGGTTAGGATCTCGAAAACCTTGTGTCACAAGACCAACCCCATGACGAGGATATCTAGGATGACTTGGAATTGGATTTGCATTGGGAATATTATATCCTCCAGGAAAACGAGGATTAACCAGACCAAACTGGGGTTGTTGAGGTTGCTGATAAGTATATCTAGGGTACGCTTGATACTGATAAACTGGGTTTTGCACAGCAGGACAGAATTGGTACTGTCCCTAGTACGATTGATAAGTGAATTGCGGTTGACTTGTGACAACCGTACTTGGACCAGGTTGTCCTACAAACATCTGAACTGAAGTTTGAACTATAGGTCCTGACTGTGGTAAAGAGGCTTAAGGAGTTGATGCAAGAACCGTAGAAATCGGAGCTACCGATACTCTAGAAGTAGGTGGGGTAGATTCAACAAAAGCTATAGTAGTTGTAGCAAAAGTTTGAGGCAGAGTTTGAGGTGAACTAGGCCCAGACTGATGAACTACACCAGGTGTAGACGTTTGAACAGTAGGTTGGACAGGTTAATAGGTTGGACCAGAAACCAAAGGTTGTCCAGGCTGACTCAACGACTACACATTAGGTTGCAAAGTCTGTTGAGATGTATCCCACACCATGTTCATTCCGAGGTATGGAACTATAAAAGGTTGAGCATATGGAGGACCATAACCAGGTTGAGTGTGTTATCACTTTAAAAAAGAGATCTGATATATGTAACTTTTCATCCTAGCTCGATGAAAAAGGTCAGTGCTAGTCTATGTTGTTTTAATTTTGTTTTTCCTTAGAGTCTGAAGTTTTAAGAGGTCATGAGTCAAGTTTATTCCTATCTACCATTGGTTCTCCTCCTTTCACCATTGTTTCATAGCCATGTGTCATCTTATGTCAATCACCAAGTCTTTTGGTAATTGCGTAGCGCATGCATACTATTAAAGTGTTTTCGCAGCGCTTTTATAGTTTAGCAATTTCGCAGCGCAAACCCTATTAGGCAATTCCACAGCGCATCATTCAAATTTAAAACTAACCGCGCTGCGAAATCAGGGATTCATACATTTCGCAGCGAATCTTTCCCGAAATGTCAAGTCCGTTAGGTGAATCACAGGCCGTGTCATCTCATGTCAATTCATGTACCCCTCTTATCACATTCCACCACCCATTTGCATTATCACCACCATTAGATCTGTTGATACGCACGAATCATCATTTCCAAGAAAGGCCACTGTGCATAAATCTTAATGATGGTTGTTAATCTTGCATGATTAACAAATCTGCAAGATTGCAATTTGAGAGATTTTAAACGGCAAGATTTCAAGTTCATATACAAGTATGATCAAGCGAGCCAGAAAATCAAGCGAGGCAGCAAATTCAAGCGAGGCAGAATTCTAAAAGAAACTGAGTTATAATTCAAACCAGAGCTAGTAGTCATTGTTTGCAAATCTTTGGAGAGATCAATGGAGAAAAAGGAACACAGATCCGGCAAATGTCTAAGGAACGAGCCAGAAGGCCTGGATATAGCACTAAGGAATAAAGAGGTGGAGAAAGCACTCAAAAAAGCTGGGTGCTGGAATTTTTGCAAGAAGTTACAAGGAGGGCATGCACAGGTAACCAAAGAATTTGCGCTTAATTTCACAGGCTTGAATTCAAAGGTAGCTATGATAGAATTGCAGGTCTCGCCAGAGATAATATCCATTGTGACAGAGATTCCATGAGGACAAGAGGAATGGTTTAAAAATTTCAAATTTGACATGAATCCTTGCAAGGAGTTTTTAAAGGAAGAGTTTGTAAATGCAGATTTAAGTAAGTCAGTGCCCAGGAGCTATGTCAAAGAATATTATGCACATTTACTCACCTGCATACAAAAATACTTGACTTGCGAAGGAAGGTATAACAAGGTGTATTCGTACCATTTTAAGCTCCTTTTGCATTTCACAGGGAAGGTTTCCATTGATCTACCTTTTTATCTATTCTGTAGTTTGAGTAAGATGTGCGATAAAGTACAATTGAGGAAAGAGGATTGTGAAACCTCTTTGTTTCATCATGGTTTGATTAAACTACTGGTCTTAGATGAGCTTCAAAAGGTAGGCAAAGATTGGAATTCATTTGTTTTTATGGCTGGTTTCAAAAGCCAGACAAGCCTCAGTCCCCTGCCTGCAAGAGATCTCACAATAGCGGAGCTCCAAACAGAAGCAAGAGCTAAGAGAGTTCCAAAATTACAAGCAAGGAAACAAATGAGAGAGCCAGTACAGCCACTCATCATTCAAGACACACCTCAGCAATCAACTAAGGAAAAAGC
>APFE031129932.1:0-15557 GCA_000404065.3 Pinus taeda
GGGTCATGGAATGTATCTCCTACAATTGGACAGCCCCCCTAATTAATGGCAGGCCTTGCAACGCCTTCAAAAGCTCAAGAGGCCTGAGGCAAGGATGCCCTCTTTCACCCTTCCTCTATATCATCATGGCAGAAACGCTAAGCTTGCACCTGGAAAACAAGCGAAAGTTAAAGGAAATAATAGGAGTTGACATTGTTCGAGGAACCAAGGGGATCAATCACTCCCTCTTTGCAGATGACACCCTCTTTATTGGAGGGGCCTCAAGCCTCATGGCCAGGAGATTCAAGAACATTCTGGACCTCTTTCTCCAAGCTTCTGGGGGCAAATTAAACAACAAAAAGTGCATGGTCTACACCTGGAATGTCCCACGATACATAGCCCAAAGAATCTCCATGATCATGGAAATCCCTGCTCAATCGAACTGGTCCCATTTCACGTACTTAGGGCTACCCTTAGCTAAAGAAGCAATCAAAACCGAGGTTTGGGTAAAGCTAATTGAGAAATTGGGAGGGAAACTGCAGAGCTGGGGGGTGTATTGGCTCAACCTGGCGGGCAGATAAATTCTTATCAAGGCCATTCTATCAGCCCTTCCTATCTACCAATTTGCCACTATTATCGCTCCAGCAAGCATCCATAAGCACATGGAGCTGATTATCAGAAGTTTTCTGTGGAAGGGGGGAAAGCAAGATACAAAAAAGTTCAGCCTGGTAAAATGGGAAAAGGTCACTCTTCCCCTAGAAAAAGGGGGGCTCGGAATTAGAATTCCAAGACTCGCAAATACGGTTATGGGCTTCAAGATAACATGGAGAATACTCAATGAGAAAGGGTCCTAGTGGACAGAGGTCCTCAAGAGGAAATATCTAAACGGGATCAACAGCAATATCCTCGCTGAAACCATCACTAATAGACAATGCACATCTGTTTGGAAGCTGATAAAAAAAACTCTTCCCCTTTTCAAACATAACATATCTAAAGTCCCAGACAACGGAAGACATATCAGCATATGGGAGGATAGAATAATGGGCACGGAAGCCAGGGAAATGTCCCCTAAATACAGGCCTCTTCAACAATGGATGGCAGAGGCAAACCTCAAAACCCTCTTCGACATCTCCCTTTGGGATCAAAATTGCTGGGTTGGCTGGAGATCACTGCCCCTCCCCAATGGCATCTCGAACCTCTGGGACGACCTTAAGCTCTCTCTCATAGGCTCAGCCCCATCAAACAAATTGTCAGATGACAAATTTGTTTGGGATACCAGTGGCGGCAGCTACACGGTGAAAGAAGGCTACAAAGCACTCCAAAACTCTACAGCATCCAATAACTGGCATCTTTACAAAACAGCCTGGAGAACTGAAAGCCTGCCAAAGGTAAGGCTCTTCAACTGGACCCTGCTTCATGGTAAAATCCTAACAGCAGAAACTCTCAGAAAGAAGGGTATTCAAGGCCCCTCAATTTGCTGCATGTGCAGGGGGGCAGAGGAAAGCAGTGACCACCTTTTCATTGATTGTCCAGTAGCCAAGTCTTGTTGGAATCTAATAACCAGCCCTTTAAATATTGGAGATCTCCCCAACCAGATCTCTCTCCTTCAGAAAGGTTGGGGGAAACGCTTCCCTTACGTCAATAAAAACATGAGTCTAGCAAAAAGGATGTGGAACAGCGTCCCCTCAAACCTCAGCTGGCAGATTTGGATCGCCAGGAACAAGTGCATATTCAACAACAAGAAATCTAGTATTTCTAGCATTCTTGCCAAAACTACTGCTCTCATAGCAAAAACCATGGAAGCAAATGGAATCTCCCAGGCAGACTTGGATCTGACAGACGACAGGGTAAAAGAGTGGATGCAGAGATTCAATTATGAAACAAGAGCAAAAAATAATGCAACCACGGGACTCAGACACTCGGACTGGAAATTGAGAGGGACCAGAGATGAAGTCAACAATTGGATCCAAATCAAAAGAGTTACACACTCCATTTCGATGGGGCCTCAAAAAATAACCCAGGCAGAGCTGGAGCTGGGGGAACTATCAGAGACCCACTGGGGAAAACTATTGTCACTTATGAGTGGGGTCTAGGCACCATGTCAGATAACAAGGCTGAGGCATACAGCCTCCTTTTGGGGACCTCTATCGCTAAGATCTTGGCATCCAAAATCTCCTTGTTATGGGCGACTCAGCCATTATTATAGCAGCCATTAACTCTGGAAATGACTTTAAACAAATAGCCCTAAATAGAATCAAAGGCAGGATCATGGATCAAATCAGATGCTTCAACAAAGTGACATTCAAACACATCTTAAGAGGCAACAATGTGGAAGCGAATGAGCAAGCAAATAACGCAGCAGGAAGACCCACGGGTCAGGTAAGGGAAAACGACAATTTTTATGGAAAGGATATTCCATAGGCAGGCCCTCATCCTCTCTCCCCAGGCTATTGGTCACCTCAGGCATTAGTACCAAAGTATCTGGCCCTTCCCCATCTCCCCTTCATCATCTCTAAGCCTCCTCGACTGCCCATCCAGGCACGACAGGACCGCCTATCGCCCTCAGGGCCCGATGTGCTCAGGCAGGCTCTGGAATCTCTCCCTGATCAGCGCAGCCATTTTCAGAAGGCGTGATTGAGCCCATACTGGTGGCAGGCACCTCGAGCGCTTTAAAATCACTGCAACCGATCCCTCCTCTTCCAAAAACAGATCTTCTCCTTCTCGATCCAAGAACCAGCAGGTCACCTCCGCTTATATAAATGACAGGGTGAACCTCAGAATTTCTTCAGCTCGAGGCTATGCCAGACAGTTGCGTTGTGTTCTCCCAAAGTGCAGGCATCAGTTAGGGGGTTCTTACTCTCCCCAGGACCACGAGCTTCGCCCCACGTTTCAGGTAATCGCTGGTCTCCTCTTGGTTTTTTCATCAATAGCTGACCCTTTGTTCTGTTCTCATTGCAGAGGCCAGTGTATTCTTCTTAACCTCCAGTGCTCTGCACTCTTCCCTTCCCTGACCCGCACTCTCTGGAATTCTGCCCCTCCTTTGGCTCTTCCCCTTCTCCCCGCTCTCCTCCTCTACCTTTATCCCTCAGATCCTCTCACTGATCCCAACTCCATGGAAAACCAGGACCAGACAAACGCCCAGGATTCAGCCAACGCGCCAACCGACAGGCTCTTCAACAGAGAATGCACCACGTGTAGAACCCATACCATTCTGATCAACAGTTTCGTGAATCACCTGAAGGACTACGAAACTGACAGTAGATCGAAGAGGAAGAAAATGGAGAAACAGAAGGAAGAGATCGAAAATCTCAAAGAAAGGTGCAGCCACCTTGAAGAAGCCATCGAACAGATCAAAGCACTCTCTCAGAGCTATCAGGCTGAAGCCTCCTTCAAGGCTAGTGCAAGGAGGGATCCCACGCCGGATGACTCAGTCACGCAAAATCTCCCTTAAAATTTCCCATGGTTTGCAAATTCTGCTGGTTAGGAGGCGCTTATGTAAGGCAATATAGCCATTCCCTCTTCAATTTCAGTCATCATAGAGGCAGAATCGAGGAAAATGGGTCTACGCACCCAATTTTGATCCTCTTCGCCCTAATCTCTGATTCCTATGTATCAGAACTTTGATTTTGGGTTTTATAATATGAAAGTAACCAATGTTGTTAAAAAAAAAAAAAAATGATTTTACTTATAAGTTATTAATTACTAAAGAATTAATAATTTTAAAAATGTTTAAAAATATTAATTTTCCGAATCAGGATGACCTCGTGATCATAGCTTCTCACTCCAAGACGCCCAACATGCAACTCTCACCTGGCTCACCCTCCACACCATGTTTCATGTACTCCAACTCACACAAACTAGGTGTCGAGTATGAGATCCCCCATCCTCACGCCCCGGCCTCATGCTCAACCCCCTGGCCAGTCTGCATTCTCCCTCCAACATTCTCTTTCGGCGGATTTTTTGGCATCATGTCTTCAACCTTACTCTACATAACCATGAACCAGGAAAAGGAGCAAGGAACATATGCTCGCAAAGAGAGAGGCCACGGGTGTCCTCCCACTAACTTCAATGATGCTACTATCACCACCCTGTTTGATAGTGGGATTCTTGACTCCATACACAGGGAAGTCCTAGCTATGGAGGAAGTTGAATTGCGTTGGGGTTGCCCAATGCTTTAGGTACTGAAGAATCTCCTTGTGTGTCAGTTGAAGGAGCATGCCCAAGAGAAAACGAAAGCGACTGCCTGGATTGCTTAGCTCTACTCTCACGAGAGTCATGGTGTCTCCTCTCTCGGGTGTCTTACTAGATTTCTGTGCTTGGATTTTTCACCCAATATCCTCTCATTCTTCCCCTTTGCCTTCCCCGTCTAACTCTCCTTCGGTCAGGTCCTCGTCCCCACCATTTCCTTGCACCCATGTGGCTCATCCCCCTCCTTCCTAGGCTCTCATCCCTTCAGTGGCTAATGTGCCCTTATCTCTGCCTCGCCCTAGCCCCTGGGCAACTACATCCTCAAGGCAAACCCGATGGATACAAGTAGTATGCAGGATCATGGCACTGCCCAAGTGCAATGCGGTTCTAGCGTGGTTATAAGGTAGTTTTAGTGTAACAAATTTTAACTCTCAGTTACATGGCAACTCATAAGTTGACTCTCTCCTCATTTTTATTTTTCTATAGGTCACTTCTGTACCACCACCTCGAAATCAAACAACCCAAAGCCCGATGGCTCATAGGCATACTATTTGGCACACTGCGCATAAGATCCCTATGGCTCAACTATGAAACGAAAACCTCCTTTTGTCCTCAAACATTAATGGTTAATCAGAAAATTGGATTTAAGCCCAAAGAATTCACCAACATGCTTTTCTAATTTATTTCCTTGAAAGACATCGTCGCAGAACCACCAAGAGTTCCAAATGAGACCCCGAATATCAATGAAGATGCTAATGCACCTAAGTCACCAGGAGTTGTAGGTTACAATACTAATGAGCTTGGATCCCTTGAAAACCAAGGTGTTGAAATTTGTCTTTTCCTAAGTATCCAACCCCTTGCTTCTCAACCATCGCCAGAGTCGGTAGGCTCATCTTAGGACTCTCCTCTAGCTAGTCCTCAACCTATTTCAGATTTCTTGCTTTTTCCTCCTAATCCACTCTTTGAATCATATTCTTATGTGTATTTATTGCCCCGACATTTGTATCGTCCATTTGAGACTCCCAACGTACCTATGATTCCTTCTGCAAAAACAACTTAAGTTCCCAACCGAGAATTATTCCCGACCATGGCAACAAAAGGTGATAACCCACCTGTAGGGTTAGCATCCTAAGAGGTTTATGTGGAAACTTCTGGAACTCATATTGATGGGGCCAGCCCACGTGGTCCCGTCGTCGATGCGCTCCACTTGATGGTGTACTGACAGTTAATATTATTAATCACAAGATTTCGAATTTATGACAATTTGATTTTCAATCTGCGTTTAATTGAATGGGTTTACGGTAATGGTACGCTGGTTATGTATTTGGTGGACATCTGTCTCTCCTCGGAATTCTAAAACCCCACCTTGGTATAGGATTTCACCACCCTCGCGCTCATTTGGTTATTGTTGTTTCTCCCGGTCATTTGCTCTGTGAGCTCTCAGCGACCCCTTGCAATTTCACTGTCATGCTTCTGTTTTGGTTTGAGGCTTGTCCGCTTAGTTCTCTGAGCTATGAGCTCCTGGTAGCCTTCACGGCTTCAATGTGGGTTCCTTTGGTTTGTTCGGGGTTTTGTTGCTCTGATTTCTTCGAGCTGCATGCTCTCGGCGGTCTTCACGGCTTCAATGGTTCGGGATTTTGACTTGGGAGTATTCCGTTTGCCTGGTAAATTGTTGAAACCCTGGTAAGATTTGTTTTTCTTCAACTATTCTACTTGTATGTCGACTGTTACAGTGTGTTTGGTGTTGCCTTTAATGGGTCTCTGCCTATATGCATCCTTTACTCGATTTGTCGCCTGTGTTTTCACGATTTGTTGCCTCTGTGTGTTGGTTGATGGTCATATGGTTCTTGGTCTTGTTCTTCAGCACTGGTTCGATTCATACACAATCTCGGCAAAATTATGGTGGCGTTCTTCGTTGGTTCCTCCGCCAACTTACCTGGTAAGTTCCATTTCTATGCTGGATATTTATACTCGTTTTTCTACCTGGACCTAACGTCTTTGGCTCCTCGTGAGCAGGAAGACAATTTGAAGGTATGGTTGCAGTCATGGCTTGTCTATCAGGTAAACAAATTCTCTATATAGTATTTGTTCTTTCAATTCTCTAGTTCCCCTGCATTCCGTTTCCATTGTAATTAATCTTGTCTGGTGGTTTCTCTTGCAAGTAGAGCCACCCAAGGGTTTCGACGCTTGGACACTCAGCTATCCCGAATGAAACCCGAGTAGTGTCGTTCTGTTCATTTGTGGTTTTCTTGTCCTTAGTCTTCGGCGTGTGGGTTGATGTTGTTGTTGGCGTCAAGCCGCTGCCCGTGTTTGGTTCTTTAGTCGTGTAACACCGTCGTTCGGTCGTAGGAATGAGTTTGGGGACCTATGGGGTTTGGTTTTCATTTGTAATTGTTACGGTTCCCATGTCCGTGAACTGGGTTCGTTCTTATGCTTTGCACATAATGTAAATGAACAATAATTTTGATGACTGTATATGAGCTCAACTCTGGAATTGAATTTGATTATGTTTGTAAGTTCGCATACCTAGTATTACAGTGGTTGTTTGCTCCACTGGAATTGCAAATTTTGACTTCATATATATGTAATTACATAAATGATTTCTTTGTTGTGTATCTGGTTATTTTGTTTGAGTCGCCTGCAGCTGGGCGCCGTTACTTCTCCTCTAAATTTGATTATCTCCGAATTTGATTATTTCCCCTTTTTTATTTAAGATCTGTAACAATGCATTAACAATCTTTACACAGTAATTTAATACAAAGTATTACACAATTGGTTAGGATGTTGTAGGGATGTATGTGCACAGAAAATTGTATTTTTCCTTTCTATATTTTTTCTTCAGTCCGAACCCCTCTATTGTGCTTTTTCTCACTTTTTAATAGCACTGTTTACAAACCGTCCTAACTGCTGTTAGTTTGTTCAATTGGTTACATCAGTTATTCCTCATACACAACTTTGCATGGTTGTCTAGTACATTTTCTTTTCATGCTTTTACAACAATAAATTAACTATTTGGAAACAATGACTCTAACTAATTATTACTGCTCCTAATTACAACTTATTACAGTGATATTTAGGTAACTTAATAAAAGAAAAGTAATAAATAAATAAAAACAAGTATGTTTTCCACCCAATGAATTAATTTCTCTGTCCTCTTCAGAAACCATATCCCCCTCACTTTTGTCTTTGCCCTGTCAGCTAGATGCTCATGCATCAGGCTCCCGGGGTAAAAGAAAATCATGGCTCCGTTCCATGAGCTCCTCCACTGAATAGCCAGCCTTCCGTATCTGCGCCGCGTTGAGCCGTGAGCTGTCCTCCATTGGACGGTCTCTCCACTTGACGAGATATCGTAGATATTACTTCCTACGTGTCTTCTTGGCTACCTGGGTACTGAGAATCCCTTCAATCTCATGGGATTGAGCCGAAGGCATATGCCTTATCCAAGAACTGTCTCCAACCTGGGTGTCCCGTTCTGGCCGTACCACACTGTCTTCCTCTACTTGGGGAGTATATGGGAACAGATCCACCACATTGAAAATAGGTGATATGCCTATATCAGGTGGCAGCTGAATTTCGTAGGCGTTGGCTAAAAATTTACGCAAGATCCTGCATGGACCAATTTTTTTAAATTTTAATTTATTATATGCGCCCTTAGGAAATCGTTCCTTGCGCAAGTGCGCGAGGACCTCATCTCCAACATTAAATTGTACTTCTCTTCGCCTTGAATCTGCTTGTTGCTTGTATTTCTGTATGTCGTCCTGCAATTTTAATTTTACCTGTTCATGTAGTTCGCTCATTGCTTCGGCAAAATCTTCTCCATTTGCGCTTTTCCATTCTAATTTTCCCAAATCTCGCAATTCATGTATTCCTCGAGGATGCATGACGTACAAGATTTGAAATGGGCTATGTCCCGTGCTGTGATTGGGAAAATCATTATAAGCAAATTCCGCCTGGGCGAGAGCACGATCCCATAACCGTGAATTTTCCCCAATCAAACTCTGTAATAAATTTCCCAAACTCCTGTTCACCACTTCCGTTTGTCCATCAGTATACGGATGATAAGCAGAGTTGAAATTCAATTGCGTGCCCAACTTTTTCCACACGGTGCGCCAAAAGTGTCATGTGAATTTTAAATCCCTGTCAGAAACGATAGAATTGGGTAGGCCATGTAATCTAACAACCTCCATGAAAAACAGGTGAGCTACGTACGTGGCATCACTAGTTTTCCGGCAAGGAATAAAATGATCCATTTTTGAAAATTTATCTAACACCACCATCACCGAGTCACACCCCCGCTGCGTCCTAGGCAGTCCCAAGACAAAGTCAATGCTGACTGAGTCCCATGGCCTGCTCAGAACAGGTAGTGGCGTGTAAATTCCGGTATTCTGATTATGTCCTTTCGCCAGTTGGCAGACTTTACACCTGTTCACATATCGTTGTACATCCCTGCGCATTCTGGGCCAGTAATAAAAGTGTCCGAGCTACTCCAAAATTTTGTCTATGCCAAAATGACCGGCTAGACCACCACTATGTTTCTCCCGTACGATATTTTCTCTCATCGAATAGTCCAAGATACATAATTGTCCACCTCTGAACAATATTCCTTCCTGCAAATTGTAGTCCAACCATGGACTTGTATTCCTCAACACGGGATTTTGGCAAGCTTCAAAAGCTTCTTTGAAGTCAGTGTCGGTCTGGTACAAATCCTTCAGATGTTCGAATCCCATCACCTGTATTCTGCTTTCCTGTAAGAGCAAAACTCTTCTACTCAAGGCATCTGCCACTTTATTGGCTTGCCCACTAATGTGTTTTAGCATGAAAGTGAAACTCTGCAAGTATTCTACCCATTTGGCGTGCTTATGGTTTAATTTGTGCTGATGCATTACATATTGTAACGCTGAATTATCAGAAAATAATAAAAATTCATTGCCCAACAGGTAGCGTCTCCAATGCTTTAAAGCTTGGACCACGGCATAAAATTCCTTGTCATACGAGGAGTATTTATGCCTGCTTTCATTTAATTTCTCGCTAAAGAATGCCACCGGTCTATCTTCCCGATTGAGCACAGCACCAATAGTTGTCCCACCTGCGTCACATCGAACCTGAAAAAGTTTGTTAAAGTCGGGCAGCCTCAAGATTAGCCTCTCTGTAATCTTCCGCTTCAAAAGCTGAAAGCTGTCCTCCGCTGCTTTGGTCCAACAAAAAGGCTGACTGGCCTTTTTGATGGTGTCTAGCATCGGCGCGCAGATTTCACTGAAGTTCCTAATAGATTTCCGATAAAAACTTGCCAGTTCATGAAAATTACGTACCTCAAATAATCTCGTTAGTGATGGACAATTTATGATTGCCACAATCTTTTCTGGGTCCATCTTCAATTCATTTTCCGCAATTACAAACCCCAAATAGACCAGTTCCTTCTGCAGGAAAGTACATTTCTTTAAGTTTATCATTAGTTTGTTCTGCTGTAACTTCTCTAATACCCTTCGAACATGTTGAAGGTGTTCTCCTTTCGTTCTACTAAAAATCAAAATATCGTCAAGATAAACTATCACAAACTTGCCAATAAATTCTTTTAACATCTCATTCATCAATCTCATAAAAGTACTAGGAGCTTTGCTTAATTCAAATGGCATGACTAGCCATTCGTACAACCCTTCATTAGTCTTGAAAGTTGTCTTCCACTCATTTCCTTCTCTAATCCTGATCTGATGATATCCACTCTTCAGATCAATCTTCGTGAAGTAAGCTACCCCACTAAGACAATCCATCATGTCATCCATTATGGGTAGGGGAAATCTGTACTGAATAGTGATTTTATTGATAGCTCGTGAATCTGTACACATCCGCCATTCTCCACCCTTCTTGGGTGCGAGTACTGTTGGTACCGCACAAGGGCTCAGACTTTCTCTGACCAGTCCCTTATCCAGAAACTCTTGCACCTGTTTACGAATCTCTTCATTATCTTTCGAGCTCATTCTATATGTTGCCTTGTTCGGTAGGCTTGCTCCAGGTATGAAATCGATATGATGGCTAATGCTTCTCTTGGGAGGCAACTTATCTGGTAAATCGTCGACTACAATGTCCTTAAATTCTTCCAACAGCTCCTGAATCTCTGTAGGAAATTCTAACTTTTATGTGTTTAGCAGCACTGTTCTTGTCCTTCTTACAATCGCATAATTCACCTCGTTTTCCTTAATCTACGTAACAAACTTTTTTCCTCCTATTAACAATGTTTTTGTTCCACTTGATTCTGCTGCATCCTCCTCTTGGATGGGTACAAGCGTATGTTTGACTCCATCTTTCACAAATTTGTAACAATTTGTCTTCCCATCGTTTGTCACCTTCTGATCATACTGCCACAGTCTCCCTAGCAGTATATGGCATACGTCCATTGGCATAATATCGCAGACAACCTTGTCCTGGTATTTGCCAATATGAAATTCAACCTTGCATTGTTCATCAACTAATAGTTGGTGGCCTTTCTGTAGCCACGACACCTTGTAAGGTGTGGGATGCTTAAGTCGCTTCAATCCCAGCTTTTCCACCATCTCGGTGGCAACTAAGTTATTTGTACTTCCACTGTCTATGATTAATTTACAACACTTCCCATGTGATTTGCAAACTGTTCGGAACAATGCCTTTCGTTGGATCTGTTCAGCCATCTCCTTGCCTGGCTTCAATAACACTTTGTTTAAAACTAAAGCCTCTTCTATTTCTGCCAAATTTTCTACCTCCCGAGGCTGTGCTTCAACTTCCTCAGGCTGCGCAACAAATGCTCCCCTCTGGCTAGCATGCTCGGCTTCCGGGCATTCGAAGGATCTGTGCCCCCACTTATGGCACCTGTAGCACTGGACATTAGTCCCTCTTCCGCGACCATTTCCTCTTCCCCACTGATATGGCCGACCTCCTCTAGTGATATCTCCCTTCTCTACTGTCCCTGAAGTTCTGGAGTTGCTGCCTTCTTCGCTGTTAGTGGCAGTTCTCCCTCTGTCGTAGGACTGTCCTCGTCCTCTGCCATTTCCTCGTCCTCTCCTATTATTCTGTTTCCTGTTAATTTTTTCTTCAACCTTTACAGCACTCTGAAAGGCTTCTTCTATATTTCGTGGAGAGAGAATACTGATCTCATCCAGTATTTCCAGCCTCAATCCATTCACGTATCTCGCTGTCTTCTCTGGAGTATCATCAGTATAACCAGCCCGCAAGTTTACACGATAAAACTCCTCTGTGTATTCCTTTACGGTCATACCTTTCTGCCTTAAATTTTGCACTCGTCGATAAAGTTCAACCTAATAGTCTTTAATCTTGACTCTTGAAACACTACCAGTGGCTATGTCTTTAACGGCAAAACATCAACAGTGATATGTCAAATCTTAAGAGATTTTCCATTCGAATCTTAAATCAGATCTACAGTACTTTAGGTTGCGAGCACAATTGGAGCATATTTGTGAAAATACATTCCACGAAGCATAACTGATAAACATAAAAGTGCTTAAATGAACTTGTATTTGTCCATTGCAATCCTCAGCGTTGCAATAATCAATTGCAAGGTAAGACACTAAGAAAAATGAGACTAAGCTCAATTTATCTAAAGGCTTGTTATTTGATTTGGAAGGATTAATTTGAAGTTGAAACTTTAAAGTTTAACTTGCATCTCAATGTTTCATGATGATGATAAGTTTGGACCGTTTAGTTGTCGACTTGAATTTAGAACAGGCAAAGCTAGATACTACATCCAGTAAGCTTCAATTGAAGGAGTATCCTCGTTTTCACAAGGAGGACTTGGAAAACCTTGAGGATCAAGGAGCCAAAGACATGGAGGAAACTACTTCTTAACTTCTTCGGTTTTTCCTACCTATTTGAAATTTAGTATTTTATTATTTAGTTAACTTTTATAAGCAAATGCTTCTAGTTCTTGAATTGAATTCATATTATATATCAGAAACCTATTCAATTTTAAAAATCTATTGATATTGTGCATTGAATGGACATGGCTTTATCGAATATCAATAAAAAAAAATTGTAATCAAAATGTGTATTTTTTATTCTTTTGTACTTGTCGATTTATTTTTTTCAATCTGATTCAAACTCTTTGCTCTTTTGCCTTGCAAAGTTTTTGTCAATTCCAAGTCTAATAACATTGGTTTAGAATTAGGTTTAGACTTTTAGACTTCAAATCCTTCCTAGATTTTGGGTGAATTTAGTGGGTCCAAGCATGACTATATTAAATTGTACAAAATCAGCTAGTTCAAACTAGAAAGACAAGTTCCATACAAAACCAGATGGTTCAGTTATGGAACTAGCCAGTTGTGCATGTAATTGGTCATTTTGGGTTTGAATGGCAAGTTCCACATACAAACCCCTCAGAACCAGTCAAGGTCGCTGGTTTAGCCCAGTGTTGTAGGAACCACCCCCGCCCCCTTGGTTCAGAAGCCAAATTCGCATCTCATGTAGAATTGTTGTTGAACCATAGATCCAATCACGCTTCCTTGACTTTCAGAACCGTGACGATTCCAGATCATTGTTCCACAGGCCTGAACCATGGTTCTGGCAAGGTTTCATAGGCCCAAACTACGATTCCATAAAATACTTGCACGATTCCCAAGGGCTTTTTTTTTGGAATTTTCAAACCACTATGTGACGAACCATGATTCCCAGACATCCTAAGGCGCTTCCCTAATGCCCCTAAACACTTTCCATATGCTCCATAATGGTAACGTTTAAGAATTAAAGTAAAAGTGATTTTCATCCTTTTGCTTAAATTTTTAACATTACCATGAAATGACTCATGATGTTTGAGAGTGGTTCCAACTTCATCAGACTTCATATGGAAAAAACAGAATTTCATATCCCATTCAAAATTCTGCAAACTTAACAATTCTCAAGATTTGAAGATCAATGAAATCGTGCCATTTCATTAGATTATATCACGTATGAGGGTATGTGATTGGCATTTAATCAAGAGCACCAAACCCTATATGTACCCCTGTGTTGTTGTTGTCGATTGTTGAACTCCTTTATCATGGCCTTAGCAAAAACGTACCCTTCACTCAAGTCAAAATCATTGATCAAGCATGGTAAGCTTTTTCTACCATATTCTAAGGCTTGGATTAGGCAGTTTGATCAAAATTGGACAATGTTGACTAATATCCCTAAAGAATCAAAGTAGAAGCAAAGGTTAGACAAGAGGAGAGGAATCTAGATTCTAGATGGTTTAGGATATTGCAAAATATAAAGTTTGGACTTGTTACCACTCTAATTAGCAAGGTTGCTAAGGTCCTAGCAACTTGTTGGATAAGCACACATAGGGTGGGGGGCAATTGTCACCTTGTTACAAGCCCCCTGTTGTTTAGGCCCAACAACCTCCATGACGAAGGGAGGAGTCACTAAGATAACCCCAAATGATCCCAAACAAGATTAGTGCCTTATATGGGGCCACTTCATGTGGAGGTGTTAATCTTTCGAAACTGCTTACTATAAAAGATATGACTGTGCAGCGGAAAACTAAACGGTAATTTTAGTAGGACCAAAACAGTAAATCTATGGTGTGTGACATATGGAATTTGGTCTACAGATAATAATCTAACCAAATATGCAATTATTTTTCAATTTGAGGTATCGGTTAGAGAGTTACAAGTCAAAATAATTTGTTGTCCTATGTAGCAGATTGTAAAGCCTACAAAAAATGCAAAGACAATAATCTAACTATCCCATAATAACCACCCTACAAGTACCTAATGCACTTCCAGATTGCAAGTCTAGGGGTGGAAAGGTATGAGGGTCAATCTTGATCAAGGTTGTGGGGGAGCAGATCCCCCCCCCGCAACTCCTGGAGCATGCTCCCTGCAGGAGTGACCCCGAAAGTGTGTTCCCGAAATTCGCTCCCTAGCCTTTTTTGCAAAAACAATCCAAACGCAATTTTCTTTCAAAGAAACAATAATTTTTTAGTGGGGCAACCTAATGATCAAGCATATGGCCCTAGTATTGATATGTGATTCATGGTAATGTCAAATTCTTAAAATAAAAGTGGCATTCTCCTTAATCTTCATTTTCATCATTTTACTTCAATTTTTAACATTACCATGTGATGACTCAGGATGTTTGAGAGTGGTTCCGACCTTGTTGGATTTCATATGGAGAAAGTAGAATTTTAGATCTCATTCAAAATCCAGCAGAGTAATCATTTTTTCAGGATTTCAGGATTGGGGGAATTGCTCCATTGGATTTTGTCATGTACTAGGGTATGGAACTCGTATTTAATCAAGAGCACCAATCCCTCTATGTACCTTGATGTTAGGGACATTGGTTGTCGAACTCATCTATCATGACCCTACTAAAATATACTCATCACTCAAACAAAATCTTGACTTGACATGCTATGTTTTTTCTATCTTATGTTAATGCTTAGAGAGTGATATTAACGACAAAGATCCCTATACAAATCTAGAGGTAATGACAAAGATACCTCTAGATATTAATGCTTAGAGGGTGATATTAATGACAAAGGTCCTAATTTTCCAACAAGACTCAGAAATTATGTGAAAATTCTATCACTGCAGCAGCTGATTTATTTTTTCAACTTATTCCACAATAAGTTATTTATGAAATTACTTCAATAAACAGTAAAATAAATATTGTTGCAGATATCACATCGTAATATAGAGACAAAAATATGCACAAGAATCAACATATTGACACAATTATTTTGGAAAACAGTCCCCGAAAAAATAGCAAGGGAGGTTTTCATTATTCAACAATTCTTCAGTACAACAGGGTGCCAAACTGGCTTACCCACAAATTGAAAAAATTCTCCAACACTTCTCCCAATCCCAGCATCAACCCGATTGACCTCTGTGTGGCTCTCAGACCCTCAGTGTCAGCCCCTGCTTGACTGCGTCAGCCTTGGACCTCTCTGTGTCACCCATGCAGGCGAAGTTAATGACTGCGCAGTCTCCTGATGGCTCTGCGTCTACCTGGAATGCCCTACGTCTGCCTCTCCTGCCTCAGCGTTGATCTCTAGTGGTTGATCTCGTCTCTCTGTTCTGTACTTGTTGCCTCCTAACTGCTCACCAGACCACTAATTCAATTTCTCAGCTAACCCCGCTCCAGAAATTGAATTGGCTGGTCTCCCTCAGTGTGTTCTCCAAGTGACCCTCGAGCCTCATCTTATACTTTTCTCATTGACAAATCCACTACCAAGATTAAGTCCCTAATCAATGGCTAAGATTAGATCTGGCTTGATCCATGACTTTTGGGCCATTATAACACAGTTTTATATTAATTAATATTAGTATTTTATTTTCCCTGAGTTTAGACTTAGGGACTTCATTAAAAATATTAATTATTTTAATATCTCCCAAACTATTTAGAATCTGCTCAAACCCTTTCTCGGT
>APFE031129942.1:21476-37966 GCA_000404065.3 Pinus taeda
AGCAAGTTTCTCTTGAGTTGTGGGAGATATAGAACATGATCCAGAAGAAAGTCTGGAAGACCAGGCAGTTTAAGCCTGATTGTGCGAAGCCCTGATGGCTTGATTTTTTATTGATCTGCAAAGTATATTGCTCCATCAACATTGTCAATGAAATCTTCAAAAAAATATTTTGTATGAGTCATGTGACAGGTTGCTCCTGAATCAAGCAACCAAACATTTTTCCAAGAAGCAAGTGAAGCATTAAACAAATCTTCATTTACTCCAATGTTACATTGTGCCTCAACATAGTGAGCGAATTCAGGTGCTTTACCTTTGTCTGTATCATCAGTTTTACCTTTCTGTTGGTTTCTTTTCTGCTCAATTTTGTCCCATGGTAGCTTGCATGTAGAGGCATCATGTGATCGATTTCTTTTGCAGCGAATACAGTGTAAATCTACCTTTTCTCCTTGAGAATGTCTGCCCCCCTGCCTCTGAAATATCTTTCTCTTCCTCTTCGTCCACCTCTTCCTCTTGTAGAATCTTGAGCCAGATGCTTTTCTTTATGAGCAAGGCACACAGTCTCTTCAGAAGATTCAGGGGCTGTCTTCTTTCCGAAATCTTTCTCTCTTTCATCAAACTTTTTCACAAGAGAGTCAAAGGTTATATCTTTGAGATTTCCATTTGCTTGCAATGACTCGAGATAATTGGAGTAAGTAGGATAAAGTGCCTTGAGAAAAGAAATAAGAGGAATATCCAATTCAACCTTAGTGGATTTGATATCATACATTATAGACTTTACTTCAGATGCAAGAGAAAGAGGATCATTATTTTGCAGTTCAAGAGTGAAGAGTTTAATCATGAGTTGGACAACTTCAAGTGCAGAATGTGAGTCATAAAGTTCTTTCATCTTTTGTAGGGCTTCAAAGGCAGTTGAATATGACAAAATATGGCGACTCACCTCTTCATTTATAGATGTTGCGATTAATGCATAAAATTTTCTGTTCTTGTTTTCCCAAATGACAAGTTCTTTGTCTCAGGTAGGTTGTACTGGGTCATTTTCTCCTTCTCCGACACACACTCCTTTCCACAACTCATTGAAGATGAGGGTGTGTTTTATCATCCGGGACCATTCAGGATAGTTCTCCTTGCCAATGAGAATTATTCCTACCATGGAGATGATTGAATGCATTCTGTAAAAAAAACTTTTGCTGATAGAAAAGAATACTTCTGTTAATGTACTCAAAAAGGCATTCTCAAAAGATTTCAAATCCACAATGTGACCCATATAAATCCATCATTGTATAAATTCACCTCACATAAACCTCATATAAGTTTCATATAAGTCCATCATATAAATCTCATAAAACTTCACCTTATAAATCTTATATAAATATCATAAAACTTCACCTTATAAATCTTATATAAATCTCATAAAACTCCACCTTATAAATCTCATAAAACTTCACCTATAAATACCATGGTCACGCGCATTCTTTGAATTGTAATTTACAGTGGTCAACCTCGGTAAAACATCAAACATATGAATGGCACCAGCAATCAAATCGGATCCAACTGTAGGGACAAAAGCACAAAATCTCGGCCAAAAGTGAAAAAAAATGGTGCTTCACGTATGGAGGTATGGGTGAACCAAGTTATATGGAGGCTAGCGCATGTATTAAAAACAACAGCATTGAAAACATTTTTGAAATAGCCAACTTTCAAAACTTATTTGAAATAACCAGATTTATTTGAAACAGCAGCATTGAAAACGTATTTGAAATAGCCAACGTTCAAAACTTATGTGAAACAACAGCTTCAAAATCGTATTTCAGGTAGCATTCAGACTTATATAACCAGCGTTGAAAACTTATGTGAAACAACAACTTCAAAAACGTATTTCAGGCAGCTTCAAAACATATTTCAGGCAGCATTCAAAATGTATTTCAAACAAAATCACCAGATATTGTGGCTTGTAATGTTGCATAGCACTCGAACTATTTAGAATGTATTTGAAACCATTCACCATACCATTGGATCATATGAGATACCGCATTCAAAACAGTTGTGATACCGCGTTCAAAACTTATGATATCTCCACTCCGGCACCACCTGGGCTCATCACGCTTCTGCTGTGCTCACACACCATTCACTATCAATTCACTGAAAAACCGTAGAGGACAGAGCCATTGAGGATAGAGGCGTTGAGGCAATGGAACACAACACAGAGGATAGAGCTTAGTCAGAACAGTGCTCAGGTCAGAACGACAGAGGACAGCGCTCAGTGGACAGTGCTCAGACCAACGTACAACCCACAGTAGCAAAAATGAAGGGAGTTACAACTTATTTTGAGAACTGGCTCTGATACCATGTCAGGCCAGGCAATAACTCCATAAGCAGTAAAACTGATTCAATGTATTTCATTAGGTATGCTATTGTTATATACAAAAGGGTGTGACTGCTTAGTTCATCTCCTGATGACTGTTCACATTCCTAATTGAACTATTTACATAAATTCACCCAATCGTGAGGATTAGGTGTCAACAAATACCATCTTTTGTTTGTTGTACTTGTATACCAAGAAAATAAGTAAGTTCACCAAGTAAGGACATTTCAAATTCTTGCTGCATTACCGAAGTAAAATTCTGACTCATAGATTCTTCATTGTTACCAAAGATGATATGATCAACATTAACAACAATAATTAGAAATTTATCATTTTCAATCTTTGTGTATAAGTTTCTATCTGCAGAACCTTTTGTGAAATCTCGTTCTTGTAGATATTTGTCAAGACGGTAATACCAGGCCCTTTGAGCCTGTTTTAGACCATAAAGAGCTTTTTTGAGCTTGCATAGGAGTTTTGCATCATTTCCTAGAATGAATCCTTCTGGTTGCTCAATATAAACTTATTCTTCTAAATCTCCATTAAGAAAAGTTGATTTTACATCGAACTAATATACTTTGAATTTTTTAAAACTAGAAAGAGCAAGAAACATTCTTATGGCTTCAAGTCAAGCAACAGGTGCAAAAGTTTCTTCAAAATATATACCTTCTTGTTGAGCATACCCTTTACAAACAAGTATTTCCTTGTTTCTAATAACTTGTCCATTTTCATTCAACTTATTCTTAAATATCCATTTTGTTCCTATAACATTTTTATCATGAGGTCTAGGAACTAATTCCAAAGTATCATTATTTTCAATTTGGTTAATTTCTTGATCCATGGCCTTAACCTAAAATTCATCTTTGCTAGCTTCATTTACATTCTGTGGTTCTGTGGAGGATGGCAATGCTAGGTAACTTGAGGTCCCTATAAGAGTTCTTCTTGTCTATAATCCAGAACCTTTTTCTCCTAGAATTTGAGATTCTAGATGATTCTTTTGAACATACCTAGGTGGAGTCTTTTCCTTGTCTTTTGTACCTTCTTCTGGTGATTCATTGGTTTCTTCTTCTAGATCATTTTGATTTGATACGGGAATGCATTCCCCATCTTCCTCATTGCCATATTCCTATGTTGATTTAATTTATTATGAATTTATGCATGCTTCATTAATTACAACAATAATGCATTCAACAATTTTCTGAAGTATTTTATTATAAAATTTGCATCCTTTATTTTTAGATGAATAACCAATAAGAATTCCTCCATCTGCTTTAGGTTCAAACTTACCAAGCTTTTCATCATTCTTTTTGATGAAACATTTGCTTCCAAAAACTCTAAAGTGTTTTACAGTAGGAGTCCTACCGAACCAAAATTCATATGGAGTTTGATTGCTATTTACCCAAACATTCGCTTTGTCGAGAATAGTCACGATAGCAAATGTAGCTTCACCCTAGAAGGTTGCAAGAGTTCCAGATTCATCAAGCATCATTCGAGCCATTTGTTGAACTATTCTGTTCATTCTTCCACCATGCCATTTTGTTGAGGAGTTCTGGCAACAGAGAATTTACTTTTTATTCCATGTTGTTCACAAAATTCAAAGAATTTATTTGATAGGAATTCTCCCCCTGGATTAGATATGAGACATTTGATTTTTCGATCTGATTCATTTTCAACTAAAGATTTCAAGGCTTTAAAATTTTCAAATGCTTCATTTTTATGCTTTAGTAGACCTATCCAACACATCCTAGAAAAATAATCAATAAATAAAAAAAGTATTCTTCTCCACGAGGTGACTTTTTCCTTTTTGGTCCACATAAATCAGTATGGATGAGTTCAAGAGGCTTACTTGTTGATCCTTCTTTTTCAATAAAATTAACTTTGGTTTTCTTACTGCCTTGACATGGTTTGCATATGGTATTTTCTGGGATGTTGATACCTGGAAGATCAAGGACCACCTTGAGCCTGCATGCTTTTCTCTTTTGAGAAAATATTATATGCCCCAATCTTCTGTTCCATAGCCAGTTTTCATTTGTTTTTCTTATATAGCATTGTTGTTGTCCTCCTTTGAGTATGTATAAATTGTTTGGAGTTCTTGTACATTTGATTATGGTCTTTCCTATATCAAGCTCATGAACCACACATCATTTTGATCAAAACATAACTTCATTTCCTTGATCACACATTTGACTGGCACTCAACAAGTTATGCTTTAAACCATCTACATACATGACATTTCCAAGTTTAACATTTTCTTTCAAGAAAATAGAACCTTTACCTTTAATGACCTCTGGTGTGTCATTTCCAAATGAGACAGTATTTTCCTTTTCTAAAGCATTATATGAATGAAGTTTATCTTTGTCACATGTCATGTGTTTGGAGAATTCGTTGTCGATGTACCACTGGTTCTCTTATCCTTCTGGATATAGATCTATGCCACATCTTTTTGATTGAGATTCCTTTTTCTCAATATCTTGGAATTTGATGAAGTTTTCTCCTGCATTCAGATTCTTCATAACCAAAGTTGTTACAATCGAACATTATATTTCATCTTCAAGAGGAGAAAAGTTATTATAGGAACTTTTGTTGATTCCTATTACACTCCTTTGATTTCATGCTTCTCTAGTCATCATGGTTTTGTAAGAAACACGTTGAGCAACCTTATGCCAAAAATTATGGCATGTAAAACATTGTCCATTAAAGAAGCTTTTGCAATCATGGAATCTTTTGGCATTGTTTACCTGTTAGTTGAAGCTTCTACTAATATTTAGCCTTGGAGTAAATTGAGCATGATTTACTTGATGAGTACTTTTAGACCTTTCCTGATGATTGACATATTGTTCACTGGTCTTTGCTGCATTAGATGGCTTTTGGTGGAGTCTGACAACTTCTATGATTGAGATGATTCTTTAGTATATCCAAGACTTGTCTTTATAAGAGGAGAACATTGAACTTTGATGATTTAATTTAAAGTTTTTGATCCTTTAGAAAATCTAATATTAGGAGATTTTGTTTTCTCTAGTTCTTTTATTAGACCCACAATTTCACATTCTAGTTTTTCATTGTGTTTTTCTCATTCAGTGAGTTGATGTCTCAATGTATCTATGATCATAATGTTTTCTTCTAAACGGATTTTGATTTTTGTGATTTCTTCAAGAAAGTCTTCCTCTTCTAAGGCAACCAAAAAATCATCATTGTCATAAGCCATGAGTATTCTATAATCTTTTTCAGTTTCATCTTCATCACTATTAGATAAACCATCACTATCTTCATGAGTATAGTAACTCCTTTTATTAACAACTTGTTTTCTATTGCCTTTTGCATATTCCTTTCCATTTTCATATTTATCTTTATGAGGACATTTGGAAACATAATGGCCGACTCTACCACAAGCAAAGAATTTGAATGGTAGCTTACCTCTGAATCTTCTGGAACCTCGTTGAAGCTTCTTGACAAAATTTACCTCATTTTCTTCTTCTGAAATGTATCCTGGTTCATTGTGCTCTTCCTTTTCTTTTCCATTTGTTGAAGCTTTAAAAGCGACTTCTCCCATATATGATGGAACTCCTTTCCTCATTTCAAAGGCAAGTAGGTTTCCATGGAGTTCAACCACAGTAATAGTTTGAAGATCCTGTTTTTCTTCTATTGAAGATTCTTTTGACTCAAATTTAGAAGACAAAGATCTTAAAATTTTCTCAACTAAAGTATCTTCCTTTATCTCTTCACCCAGATTCTTCATACAATTAAAAATCTCATTTACACGTAAAAAGTAACTAGCAATACTCTCATCACTATGCATCTTAAGAGTTTCATATTGAATTTTGAGAGTTTTGAGCTTAGCATGTTTTACCTAGGAGTCTCCTTCGTAGCTCTGAATGATTTTGTCCCATATCTCTTTGGTTGTCTTGAGCTGCATGACTTTGACGAATTCTGATTCTGACAGACTTCCCAATAACGTATTTACTGCTTTGGCATTGGTTTCATATAACTTCTTATGTTGAAAATGGAAACAAGAAATGTTAACGATAGCATTGCTATAAATAGCAGTTTGGGTATTAGTGTTGGACATAGCAACAAGGAATGAAAAATGGAAGTGCTAAAAATAGTATTGCTATAAATAGCATTTTGGGATGGATTCCAATTTTAGTTAGTCCTTGAACTAAAATTGAGAAGTAAAATTCGAATTTGATCTTAGCAACTATTTGTAAAATAATTAATTAATTCACATGAGTTAATTAGTTGTAGAAAATCAAACATGAAGTTTATGTGGGAACATGCAACAATTTCTCCATTGATTGAGGAATTTATCCATCAGTTAAAGAGATAAGGATGAGTTGTAATTAGTTGGATTAATTAACTGACTCAAGTCCAGTTAGATTAATTCAAACAGTTTGTTGAATTAATTGTGAGTTCAATTAGTTAATGCTTACATGCATGTAACTGTTGCACTTCAGATAACTGAATATTCTCTCATAAATAACTCATGCATGTCAGTCTTGTCAGAGACCCGGTTGCGATCAAAGGAGGGACAATGTATGTGATGCAGGAAAGTGTTCTCTCTGTGGACAGAGGCAACCCTTCTAGCCCTAGAGTGGGTCTAGTCACAAACAAGGACAAATCAACAATAGCTTTCCTTAAACAATCATAGTTGGAGGCCTACCTCAACCGGTGGTCGATGGAGTTCCGTTGTGCTGCTCCAGCTTTCGCTTCCTTCTCCTCAATGAGTGATCAACCTGAAACAATGCAAAGGAAATACAACAAAGCATGTAACTGGAAAACAACAATGATCTATTTACTTACAAAGTCAAGAAGTCATGAGCTATCAAGTAAATTACATACAAGACATAGGAAAACATCATTGATTGCATTAATAATAAAATAAGAGCAAGCTTACAACTGGATTCTTGACGTCACAAGCCTTCTCAGAGGAATCCAGCCAGCATGTTCTTCAAGCATTCATTCTTTGAAGATGGATCTCCCAACACACAAAGTCTCTCTCTCTCTCACTCACAAATTTTTCATCAAGTCAAGGGCACTTCACAACCTTCCACAAGCTATCAACACTCTCACACTTGTTCACACACACACCAGCTATCTATGAAAAGCACTAAAAGCACTACTCAATCCAAGAATATACCAACTAGCTAACCATAGCAAAGGTGAGTATTTAAATAAGAGAAAGAGTCTCCATGAAAGGTGGAAGAGGGAACTTATCACCAAGGAAGGTAGCATAATTGACGGAACTGCCACACTAGGGAAGGAAGGGTGACATAAACTAGGCTAACAACTAGGTCTGGAGTCATCCAGAAGGCTGACTATTGGAACAAATTTTCCCAATTTGAATCATCGTGAATACATAACTGAGCCTTAGCATTGACATCGCTTGTGAGCAATGTAGCCAGTCAGATCATCACTAAAAATAATAAGTAACCTTGCACTGGAGCATGAAAACGGACCATCATGGGAATGAGATGTACTTCCACACTAGCAGCACAGTTGGACTATTTATGAGCGCCCTTCAGTGCGTATATTAAGTCCATAGTCGCGATGAGGCAAATAACTTAGGAAAAGTGGGTCAATTGGTAGCATAAGAGAGCATTTATTCAACATGAGCATGTTTGACTTGGACACATGACACAGTAGAAGGAATGGGAGTGAAGGCAGTGACAAATTACTGTGTAACAAATGCCCCCTAATTTATGAAGCCCGAGAGAGTGGGAGGGGTGAAATGATTTACAAAACTGACTGAGCTGGAACACCATCTGGAAGAACCTGCAGGTGCAAGTACAACTGATGTCTCTGATGTAGTCTAGGCATGGACGCAGCCATCCAGAAGACATACAAACTAGGTCTGTGGTATGGACGCAGCCATCCAGAAGGCATACAAACTAGGTCTGTGGTATGGACGCAGCCATCCAGCTAGTAAGACCATGGGAATGATAAAGGTATGGTCGTAGCCATCCATGACGACTCAGGTATGGTCACAACCATCCATCAATGAGTCATGTAATCGTGAACCAATCCACGCAGCTTGAACATGTGTAATTTGAGTTTGGGGTCTTGAACCCAACCGATCATAGTACAAATTCTAACATGCAAATAGAGGTGCTAAAGTCAAGCATGAAAGAAAATCACTTGATTACCGGTCGATGATGTAAACCATTAACAAGCACGGGAGAAACCACCAATAATGCCAATGGTTCTCAAGGTACTATCCAGTACAATCCATGAAGTACAAAGAATGAGCTGAAGTCAAACACTTGTGGAATCACCCAATCGACGACCAATGATGTAAGTCAATCGTCAGGTGTGAAGAACTTGCCATTGGGGCATGCAAGCTCCAAGGTACCAAAAGGGATCTCTAAATCAATCTCCTGGATAATGAGTTGATGTCGATAGGAGGCGATTCATCACAGGAGGGCCATAATGTTTCCCCCATCAATGACATGAGACAAGGAACAAGTGGTAGATGATGAAACAGAGTATCAGAGGAAAAGGCAAGGATGTAAACTACAGAAGGATTATACTCTTGAACATGTCGGCAACACGACTTTGGAGGGTGGCAACATTTAGGTACCAAGGGATCAAAGGCTTAATGGAGACAACATGGATCAAATGGAATGAGGCTAAATGACAACCCAAACCCACAGAAGGCCAGATGATGATGTATGGATGTCCCAACCTGACAAGAAGCAATAGTGTCGATGTTCAAGAGTGACTAGCTGCCATAAAAAATCAATGATGATTTCCAAATTTTCCCCCACCATTGCCGGTGAGTACCCCAATTATTTTTTAAAACAAGCTTGAAGGGGATAGCATATGCTTGTAATATAAGTTCAACTTTTGATCGAATCCAACCTAGTAATAGTTTAACGAGCCCTAGGGAGGAGAAGCTCGAGTCTTGTCAAGGTGACGAGTCCAATGTCGTCAGGGTTTAACAAGTACGACACAAGTACAACTTGGAGTCTTTTTCATGTTTAGAGAGTTTGAAAAAGACACAGAAAAGAAAACTCCAAGGGGATCCTTTTTCGTAAAGTTGTGTTTCTCGATCCCGAAAAAGTATAAGACGATACTCGAAAGAACCGCTTGACCATTACGATCAAGGAGTACTTTTCGTGATTAGTGATTTTGACCCGAAAAAGTAGAAAAGCAACCGAAACCACGTCGTTTCGTGACCAATAATGAGCCTAAAACAACAAAAGCTCGGCAATCTTTTCACATTTACACAGTCGGAAAAGAGCTTAAAGCAAATCGGCTCTCATTTCGTTTAACGAGTCGAAAGGAGCAACTCAGCTATCTTTTCATCTTTTAAGTCGGAAAAGAGCGTTAAAGATGACTTCACAGACCAAGTGCATATGAAGTATGACATAACTCCATGACCTGTAGTTCTGCACAAGACACATCAAACGTAAAATATATTCGACATAAATGGTTAATACATGCAGAAACATAGTTTCGAAATCAAAACTCCAATTAACCATGTAATAAAAATGGTAAAAACCCATATTCTAAACTGAAATTTTTTAATATTTCAAAAAATTACTATAAAAGGGGGGTAATTCATTTCATTTTTACCATTTTCACTGTTCAGTTTACCATTGGAGCATTTGGAGCACCAACCGGAGCGATTTTATTAAGCCAATTCTGGTCTCATTCGTTGACGGTTCACTGTGAAACTTCTTCCAAGTAAGTATACTTCCTCCCGCGCTTCATTTCAAAGGTTTTTTCATGCATTTTAGCGTTAGGCATGTAAATTTAGGCAGATTTTTGAGTCGGAGTCCGCCGCTCGGTCATTGCGGGTATACCCCTCGGGTCCATGATGTCTGAGTAAAATTTACATGTAACATTTACTGATCATCGCGAGAATATGGTGTATTCTCGTGATGACCACGAGAAAAATGAACTACTAACCTCGCACCATCATGACTATTTTAAAAACAGTCGTGATGGTGACGCAAAACTAATTTTTTGTGTAAATTATGGATTGAAATTTACAAACAAAGTTCTAATTCATTTATTCTCATTATCCAGGGCATCATGTCGTTTATCTGGCAGGAACGAACTCATGATTTTAATGATGAAGAAGATTTTGTTGATGCTAGGTGTCAAAATGCCTTACGTGCATGCAGGTTGCCAAAATTCTTCTTGACTCCACACCTACAGTCCCAACCCAATTTACTAGAGCTGATAATCCGTGCATGGAACCCAGTAGACGGAAAATTCATAATCTGTGGCCAAGACATTGAGTTCAATGTGACAAACATTTAATTTTTGACTAAATGGTCTCATCGTGGTGAGAGGCCAATCCTAGAGGGCCAACGCCCTGGGGGTGAATCTCTAGAGATGTTGATGGAACGAGTGTGCCCTTGGGCACACAAAAGAAAGAGCGGGAAGGTGGAAATCTTGATGGTGGAAGACGTGGTTCTTCGTGTAGTTCTCTTTATGGTAACCAGGGTAGCGAGCTCCCAAGCCCAACACGAGGCATCGAAGACCCAACTTTGGTTGGCTCTCGAATGCCTTATTCTGACCATGTTCAACTGGGCAGAAACGGTGACGGCTAACATGAAGAGACAACTTACCAACTGTCGTCAAGGAGAGACGAAACAGTTTGGCTACGGGTCTATCTTGATCTCGCTCATGCTAGAGTGGGTGCCAGCATTGTAGTTGCAAGATATGGTCTTGGACGCACCCAGACCGTGAGAGTCCAGGATCACATGGTGGGCCCACGTTATGCCACGAGGAGGTGGTGGATGCCCAATGTCATGGGGGGTACTGTTCCGTGCGTGGCTAGAGTGCCAGACGATTTTTGTCGAGGACTAGCCATATGTTGGGATGGACTTTCATGGAGATCCCAACATGCAGCTACCCCCTGGTGAGCAGTGGGATGATGGTGGTAAAGCACTTGATCACACTATTTTTTTTTTGTATTTTATTTTTTATGATATTTTTTGGATTTTTCATGCATACGTCCTAATGAGATACTCTATGGTATTTGCAGATGTGGGACTAGTGAGGCCTGTAGGCCTGGCTCCAGAGACAAGGAGGGACCCACAAGGTATCAGGGAGCTAGCCTTAGCTCCTCTAGCTAGCGATTTGATAGAGACAGTGGCCCAAAATCTCGAGGGTCTAATGGCAGGGATCCCTGATTACATGTGGATCGAGGAGGTACCCATAGAGTTCCAGATTCACATAGTAGAGGTGATTCCTAGGGTGCACCAACTGTTGAGACGGGTTGCATGAGTAGTGGTGTGATATAGGGAGCATAACCCACCACAGTATACACCTAGGATTTATTTCCTATTGATTGTTTGAGAGACATGTGTCTCGGATGTATAGAGAACACAGACTCTATTTGAACATATACAATTATTTTTTGAGTGCCTTGGTGTGCCACACGATATATATATATATATATAATATATATATATGGTTCATTATTGTGTTTTTAAATGCTTCTATATGCTGTTTTGATTACATGTTACACAAATGTCTGTCTAATATATAGTTGGCTAATGCATCAGTTAACGTGTTTAATCGTCTTGGAATATGTTGATATGTGATAAAATTAAAATTCCTTTCTAACAATTTAACACATAAATACAACCTCAAAATCCGATGATCTCTAACAGAATAACGCCCATTAAACTGGTGGACAACAAGCTGAGAGTCCAGATTCACAATCGATGCACATATGCCGAGGTCAATAGCCCCGGTCAATAATTCAATAACAACACTATATTCAGTGACATTGTTTGTGGTACAACCCAAACAAACACCTTGAAGGTCTACTAACTCACTGTGAGGATTGTAGATCACCCATGCCGCAGAAGAAAAATTTCGTGTACTACGGCAGGCACCATTAGCGAAATCGACGTAAGGTGTACTAGACATCTGCATGAAGCAAAAAACACAATAAGCGGCAATTATGCCTACACACCAAGCCAAAACATGAAAACACACAACACACCTGTTGAGAACACACGTATGTACAAATCAGAGTGCATGGGGTTCATGCATAATATTTTTTCAGATAAAGCCCATTTCGGGGCTTATCTAGAGGGTTCCCTTCATAATCAATCAGCTCATAGGCCCCTTTTTGCAAAAGTCGCTTTACAATATAAGGCCCGTGCCACATGGGCTCGAATTTGCTTGCCCCCAGCTTATAATTCGCTATATCATAAAGCAGGACTATATCTCCTTCAACAAAAGAATGAGAATGGACAATATGATCAAAGTGAGTTTTCACTCTCTTCTTCTGTGCTTCAATAACCAGAGAGGCTAGTCGACGGGTCTCGTCTAGTCGCTCTAGGTAGAGAAGGCTTTCTTTCACTGGAGTAGTGTCGGGGAGTAATTCGACAGCTAATTTCAAAGAAGGGATCTCACACTCAGTTGGAAGGGTAGCCTCCAAACCACAAACCAATTGGGATGGGTTGAATCCGGTGGCATCCTTCACTAATGTTCAGTAGGCCCATAGGGCAGAGAAAAACATCAAATGCCAGTTGGACTTGTGCATTCCAATGGTGCGTTGAAGCATTGTAACTAGAACTTTGTTGATAGCTTCCACTTGGCCATTAGCCTGAGGATAATACGGTGCTGAGCTATCATGCAGCAGGCCCAACTAGGTTGTTAACTCGGTCATCATATGATTATGGAAATGTTTTCCGTGATCAGTGACGATAGCCTAAGGGACTCCGAATCATGAAATAACATGATTGAACAAAAATTGCGTCGCTATGTGATTGTCCTCAAATAGTGTAGGCATCGCCTCGGCCCATTTTGTGAAATAATCAATGACAGCGATGATATACCCATGCCCCTCGACCAAGCGAGGGTTACAGGTCATATAATCAATGCCCCATTTGGCAAAAGGGCTGACGGTAACAACAGGGTTCAATGGAAAACAAAAAAATCACTCAAGACAAGAAATCATTTCCCAATGGGTAGGGAGAAACGAGGAACGATGGTGATGAACAGGCCAAGGGGGTTCCTCGAAAAACATAGTCTCAATGATCGCTTCATAAGAAGGAAAAAGTTCCTGTAATGGGTCTGAAGAAGCTTTATCTCCCAGCCAAGGGGGTTGCATGTACGAGTTGATAGCTCTGCTCGAAGGAGAAGGTTCAGAAGATGGAGCCGATGCAGAAACAATTTCAACACAATTGAGCTCGGCAGGACTCAATGGCATCTCATCACCCCAGGATTCTACCTGATCAGTAGGAGGAAGAACCCATGGATCAGAGTGAACAAAAATCAAATTAATGGGGGCAATGTTGGGAGGTGGGAGTGAAACAACACCCATAAGGGCAGGATCTTTAAATAGTCTAGCACCCACACTCTCAAAAGGAATTGAGGTATGCTCCACGAAAGGCACGTTGCCATCGGAGGAAGAGGAAAAGAAGGAGAGCTGGTCTACAGTGAAAATCTTCCCCTTATGAGGGAAACAAATGACACGAAATAGAGATGACGCCATGGCTTGCATGGCATATGTCCAGCTTCGTCCAAAAAGGAGGTTATAAGTTAAGTTTGCATCGACAACTTTGACCTCTACTTCGACCGTCTTTCTTTCCAATTTAATAGGCAAGCGTTGTAGTATACCATAAGGACGAGACTCTCTCCCATCAAAGGCTTCCAAGGTCGTAGGAGACTGGCTTAGAGTCAGAGAACCAATAGCCTTCCAACAAGCAACAGACATTATGCAAGTAGAAGTGCCTTCATCAATGACGGTACGATGAATCGTTTTGGAATTGATGATTACCTGAATAAGGAAGGAAATTTGGTGAGTTAACCTCGGTATATGATTGTCCAAGTCAAAAGTAATCAAATCTGAGTTGGCCGGGTCAATGCCACCGATGGCTGATAGCAAAGAATTCCTCTGAGAGGGGCAGCTCTAGAGAACTTCTAATGCGGACATAGCTAATGGAGCCTGGCCCAAGTCCTCAATGATGTTGTAGTGCTAAGAAGCACGAGCATTTGGGTTGTATGAAGATTTTCGGAGTACGCCTTTAGGAGGAGGTCGGATGACCGTTTCAGTGCTAGGTCACTCAATGTGAAGGGGACCAGAACTAGATGGAGGAGCACTAGAGGGGACCTTAGGCTCCTTCTCGGCAGGTGACGAATACTCTTTTGCCCGAGTAATAATGTGGACAAGAATCATCCCAGCCATAAATACCTGAGAACCAAAGGGAGAAGAGGATTGAGACGGATCAACCACCATTTGAGTTCGTTGCAAGGGAAATGGTTCTTTGAAACCAGCTCAAGAAAAGATAGAAAAGATAGATCAATGCCTTAGAATTCAACCTCTTTGAGGGGACAACCTCCTTTACATTACATAAATGAACAATTCTTGGATGATACAAATGTAAATACCTCCTTTCTATATATAGGAGTCTAAGGGGTCAGAACATAATCAGAGCTGAAAACTGTGGATAATCCGGAACATGAAGCTACAAATAATAATAATAGTGGGCTTCTATGGGGCACAATAGTAACAATATGGGCACTACATGGGTACATCAATATAATAAGTGGGTTGTACTATTAGCAATAAGGGGTTACAATAGTAGTGTAGGGGCTTAACATGCCCCTCTCCTTCAAAAAGCGTTGTCCTCAACGCTTGAGTAGTTCTTGATGCTTCTGTATAAAATTCTTGTCCTCCCATGTGGAATCTTTAGCGCGTAAGTTCTTCCACTTGATGAGATACTGGGAAATTGATGGATTTCGTAGCTTTCGAGTTCTTGTTTTTGTGATTGCTCCAGGTTCTAATATGTTTTTTCCTTTTCAATTTCGAGAAATATTGTTTGAATTGGGATCTTTTGCAACTTTTGAATAAGTGGCCATACTTCTTCGTCCTTCTTCCATTCCTCCCTTGCTTCATTTATCCAATCTGGTTGGATAATAGAAATAGCACAAAACAATGCTTCCACATCCTCATCCCTTTCTTGAGAGTGCATCTCCACCACATTTTGCTTCCCTTTTTTGTAGATGATTTCAAAGTCATAACCCAACATCTTTGTGACCCACTTTTGTTGCTCTTCAGAGGATAATCTTTGTTCTAAAAAGTATTTAAGGCTATCATGATCAGTTTTTACCTTGAAGTGTCTTCCCATTAGGTAGGGTCGCCATTTATTAAGTGCATGGAGTATTGCCAACGTTTCCTTCTCATAAATAGCTTTGTGCAAAAACTTTCCCTTGATTGGATGACTTTCAAAAGCAATGGGTCTTTCATCTTGCATTAAAACAACACCAATTCCATTTCCTGAAGAATCACATTCCACAATAAAGGTTTTTGTGAAGTATGGTGTAGCTAAGATAGGTGCTTGGCACATTGCCTCTTTAAGATGTTCGAAGGCCTTTGCTGCTTCTGGAGTCCATGAAAATGCATCTTTCTTCAATAGTGTTGTTAGACGTGTTGTTATTCTCCCATAATTCTTAACAAACTTGCGATAATACCCTGTCAACCCAAGAAATCCATGCAAATGCTTTATGGATGTGGGGTTTCTCCATTCCTTAATGGCTTTAATTTTGCTAGGGTCGACATTAACTCCTTCATGAGATACAATATGACCCAGATATTCCACCTCTTGTACTCCAAAGAAACATTTGGATCTTTTTGCATATAATTGTTTTTCCTCTAATAGTTGTAGCACCCTGTCAACGTGTTCAACATGATCCTTCTAAGACTTGTTCTAGATTAGTATATAATCAAAGAATACTAACACAAATTTTCTAAGGAATGGTTTGAAAATTGAATTCATCAAACCTTGAAATGTTGAGGGTGCATTGGTAAGGCCAAAAGGCATGACCAAAAGTTCATAATGACCCTCATGAGTTCTAAATGTTGTTTTTCCAATGTCTTCAGTCTTCATTTTGATTTGATGATATCCTGAACGAAGATCCAACTTGCTGAAGTAAATTGATCCATGCAATTCATCCAGTAATTCATCAATGACAGGAATGTGAAACTTATCTTTAATAGTGAGCTTGTTGAGCTCCCTATAATCGGGACACATGCGCCATGATCCATCCTTCTTGTGCACCAATACTACTGGAGCAGAGAAAGAACTTTGACTCGGTTGAATCATACCAGCCTCTAGCATTTCTGCAACCATATGTTCAATTTCACTGTTTTGGACATAGG